>JASCZI010000056.1:130105-145494 GCA_036250425.1 Stylosanthes scabra
TGCCATTCCGAAAATCATTCAGTGTCTTACTGCAGGAAAGCAGGTTTCTTGAGTCAAGGATCAAGTAATTCCAAATCTATAGTTCTTAGGCAAAAAGCACATGAACAGATTCATATTTGTATTTTGTAAACAATTTTCAAAATTATCTATTCCAAGAACACAATATGACATGCTAACAAACATAGAAGCAGAGTGCAATCATCACTTAATGGTGAATCCATACACACCCCCCATCAGATTATAGGGTAAATCTACATATCTACATAACTAGTCTATATTTATCATGACCAATTACTTAATGGAATTTCTCTCAATGCCCAATCAGTTGGGAAAACCATCAAGTTGATTGAATGCCTAGTAAAAACAAACTAAACTTTCTTAACATTGTTGCTTGTCATGTGACTTTGGCTAGGCATTGGAGCTTTGCTTTAGGTGAATGACATAACTAGAAAATTTTCTAAATTTCTTACCTTGTTACATTTCAGTGGCAATGATACTACAATAATATTTGGATTCAACACATAAGAGAGTGGTGTCTTCTTTTGGAGCTAGTTTTGTACAATATGAAAGGTCAAAGGAGCCATTCATCATATATGACTATTTTTTATTTATTCAGTAAAAATTTAACAAAATACCTTCTTACACGTTGATGTTGAAGACCGGAATACTCCTTCATATCAATTTGCAGATCTCCAAAACAATTAAGCAATTTGCAGAGACGATGGGTAGACTCCACAGATTTTGTAAAAATTATGCATTTTTCTCCATCTAGTGATTTTAAAAGGGCAACCAAATACAAGGGTTTGACCTTTCTTTCACAGGTCTGCACAAAAATAAATAAATAAATAAATAGAATTACAAGGGAACTTCTTGTTTCCAGTTATCACTAGTCAACTTAAAAATTTACTAAAGAGAAAAGCCCTTTGAACAAACAACAGAAATACTTTCATCCACCAAGCAACGTCGGAATCTTGCAATCTTATATGTGAGGGATGTGATTAGTTAAGCTATGGGTTCCCACGGAATAACACAACCAGGTAATTCAAAGCAAAAGATAACACCATATAGAAAAAAGGAGAAGCTAAAAGTTAAGGATTGGTTCTAAAACAGGGATTGAGAAAAGGTTGAGAGCAACACTACTAATAATGGTTCTTGTCAACATAAGTATCTTAGCTTTAAGTAGTCATTCTAAATTACTCGGACATAATTTAAAGGAGACAAAAGCACCAAGCAGGTTCATATACCAATTTGTAGGATTCCAGATTTTCTGGAAGTCGATAACGCATTGGCCCAGCTCTCAGGAATAAAGGGTGATGCAACTCAAGCTGAACAAGCCTGCCTGGGTCCTGAGTTATTGTTGCAGAGAGGACAATCTTTGCTAGCCTAGGGTAGGGCTTATCCTTGAAACCCCTCTCAACCCCACTACACAAAACATAATAATCATGATGATAACATTAGCTGTACACTAAACATTCATTCTTTTTTTGTATTAAAGTTTATTAAAAGGGGGAAAAAGGTATGCAAAAATAGATCCTTCTGAGTTTCAAACATATAATCAAATTTGAAAGTCCTCAGTCCTAAGAAAACCAAAATTCTAAATCTAGTCATTAACAGCTCAGAAGTCAACATAAAAGGTACTTTGAACTCACCATCTTCTTCTAGTTGTTAACGCACCTATAGGTAAAAACGAATCACTTGGTTCAAAATTGTTATCATCATTTGACTGCACCAATTCAAGGACAGCAGGTAGCCATGACTGGTAGGCCTCACGGAGTAGCCGATCCGTTTCATCAACCACCTGATACCATTTGACTTGTTAACACTTATCACACACTATATTCAGCAGCATAGAGATAGTGCAATCTACTACTTACAAGATATTGAAGGTGCTCAAGGGTGAAACCTTTGGTGGTATTGATATGATCCATCAATCTTCCAGGGGTTGCCACCAATATATCCACCTTACTCCTCAACTGTCTCCGAACACGAAATGAAACCTCTTCCGGATCATAAGAAATTCCTAACTCGCAATCCGGCGCGCACACCAGCTCTGAAATCTCCTCCACAAAGGAAGACTGACCAGCAACAAGTCCCACACGCAGGCCGAGAGGCGAGGCAATGACGTCGAAGACACGCTTGACCTGGAAGGCGAGGTCACGCGTGGGGACAACAACCAATGCGCGTAGGCACGTGACAACGCGTGTGGAGAGCAACTGTACGATGGGGAGTGCATAGGCCAAGGTCTTGCCACTTCCGGTGGGGGAGTTAACGCAAAGGTCTCGCTGGAATTTCCCAGGCCCAACGGTTTCTTGCCAGACCGCAACTTGAACCGGGAACAGGTTCGAAATCCCCATGTTTTCTAGTGACAATTTCAACCTAAAAAACAAAATTAAAACCATAATCATTCTTTTCTTTTTTTAAAATTAAAAAAGAATAAGGATGGAAGAAGTGAAAGTTACTTAGGGTGGAGGGAAGGAAGGGTGTGGAGGGGAAGTTGTTGGAAGAGAGTAAGGTCTAGAGGGTCTCGCATCCATGGCAGCACCGGAATGCTGCGTTTCTTTTGTTCCCCCATATTCTTCTTAAACCCTACGTTTGACGCAAGAAAAATCAATAACAAGAAACCTAACAACAAGAAAAATTAACGCAGCATCAATGATAATTCGGAACTCGCTGGAACACGACGGCCTGAATGCTACCGAGTTGAGGAGCTTGGCGGCCAGAATAGGAATGCGACGGTGGCAGGGTTTAGGGTTTTTCTATTTTTATATTTTTTTTGTCTGTGTTTTCAGTGTTTTTTTTTTTAACAGTGTTTTCAGTTTTTGGTCTGAGATTTTAGCAGATATGGTGATTTGCCATTTGCCAAAAAGGGTGGGCTTTGATTCCTTTTTGGTGACAACGAGGCTTTGCTTGATTTTTTTCGTGTCTCAAGGCTTTGATGCTTTGAGAGTACGTTGTGTGGTGCTGCACAATTCAGATTTTTTTTTAAAGCAGCCGAGCGCATAGCCCAGTGGTGGAGGAGTACTTCCAAAATAGCAACATCTTTAAAGGAAGGGGTTTGAACCCCACTGAGCTAAATTGTGGAAATATGATGTGTGCGAGTGTGTGCGTAAGTAGTGAATCTAAAATTGGGGGTTGTTCAATTCATCGGAAAAAAAAAATTTTAAAAATATTTCACATAGCAGTTTTTATCTTAAAAAAAAATTCAACCAACAATTTTTTAATTAATTTTGTGAAAAGAAACTGCAACATCATCTAAGAATTTTTAAAGGAAAAAAACTCTCACTAGCGGATTTTTTATTTTAATTAAAAAATATTGAAATTGCTAAGTGTGGTTTCTGATTTTATAATTTTCTCCAACATTCTTCTAAAACTCCCAAAAGCACGATATTTTAAATTTTACGAAAATGCCCCGTATATAAAATAAACAATAATGCTACATATCCAAGTAATTTTACTAATCAAGCTCAACCAAGTATTTCTTATCCACTCTCATTCAAATAACGTGTGAAAACACGCGCTTTTCTCCTCTTCCAAAACACGCACATTCATCTCCCAATTTTTCTGCAACAACTCCTCTTCCCCTCTTCCTCCTTCTTATTCATGTTTTTGCGTTGTCATCACTGTTGCCGTCGTTGTCCTCATCGCCGCCGTCATCGTTACTGCAACCACCATCTTTGTAATCTTCTTCTTTCTCATCTGTTTTCCATTTTCTCCTCTTCTTCTTCCTCCTCCTCCTCCTTCTCAATTGTTATGATGTTGTCGTTGTTGCTACTGTTGTTGTTGTTGATGATGTTCTTCTTCTTCATGAATTGGATTTTCATGAAAAATATAAACGAATTTTGAATGAAAAAAGAAACGGATTTTGAATTAAAAGCTGAATTGGATTTTCAGGAAACAGAAACGGATTTTGAATTAAAGTAGAAACAAATTTTGTATGAAAGTAGAAACGAATTTTAATATATAAAAACTGAATTGGATTTTCAGAAACAGAAATGGATTTTGAATGAAAGTAGAAACGAATTTTGAATGAAAGTAGAAACAGATTTTCATATATAAAAACTGAATTGGATTTTCATGAAAACATAAACGGATTTTGAATGAAAGTATAAACGAATTTTAAATGAAAGTAGAAACGAGTTTTCATATATAAAAACTGAATTGGATTTTCATGAAAACAGAAATGAATTTTGAATGAAAGTAGAAATGGATTTTCAATTATTGAAAATTACCACTTAAATGTACTCAAATGTACTTCATCTTCTTCTTCTTTCTCCTCCTTCTTCTTTCTGTTACTGCTGTTACTCATCCTCTTCTTCTTCCTGCCATTGTCATCATCATCCAAACGATTGATTAATTGTAGAAGAGGATTTAGAACCGAACGAGTGATTAATTGCATTCATTCTCCAAAACAAAAAATGAAGAAGAAAAGCTTGCTTTGAATCGGAGAAGAAGAGAAAAAACGGCAGTGAGGGGAGTTAGAAAGAAAACAGAGAAGCTTACTTTGAATTTGAGAAGAAGAGATCTGTTTTAGGAATCCTAATTTCGAGGAAACAACCTAATTAACTAACAAAAGGAAAAAAAAAAGAAACGTGACGTAAAGCTGGTGAAGGAAAAACGCGTGAGAGTAAAAGACTTGGTTGAGCTTGGTTGGTAAAATTGCTTGGTTGTCTATAATTATTGTAAAACAAATTGCCATAGGTCGATGTTAATTTTATCTTTGGGGCTAAACTGACAAAGTTTTAGGTAGACTTATCGCCTAATTCTCAATATTTTTTTTGTTTACAGATTTTACACCAATTGAAAAAAATAAATTATGGGTGACTAACACTGTACCAATCAACACTCAGTCAATACACTCCCTTCCGTCTCTCCTCTGTGTTCCAACCTCCACCATTTCTCCTCCCATTCTTCTTATTCCGAGTTGAAAATAAAAAAAGAATCTTCGAATTCCAATTAAAAATTCATTAAGTCTCGTAGAAATAGCACTTTAAGTTTTAAATTTATATTCAGTTTACCTTTTAATAACTCATAATTAGTCATTTCTACTTTTCCCCAATAGCCACCACCACATCGTCGGCCTCTAGCTCTCGTTAACCACTACAACTTACCTTTCCTTGCTCTGCTTTGTGATGCTATCATCTCAGCTAATTACTATCATTCCATGGCATGGCTGTTTAGGGATCTTGAAGTTTTTCGAGAGATTTTGGAACGTTTTTGAAGAGGTGATTAGTTTAATATTTGACGAATGATTTGTTTTTTAATTTTTTATGATAAATAAAATTTTATATGTTTATGTTTAGTTTTTTTATTGATCAAATTTTATAATTTTTTATGATCAATTTTAATTGTTTAGATTATCAGTTTTAGTGTTTTTTTATGATTAGTTTTAGTATTTTTTAGATAATCATCTTTATAATTTTGGATAATCAATGTTAATATTTTAAATTATCAATTCTAGTGTTTTTAAATAATAAATTATTATCATTTTGAATGATTAATTTTATTTTTCTAAATTAATAATAAGTCGATATTAGCCAAAACCTTAGTTACTACCTAGCACAATTAATTTGAAAATTAGCATTTATTTTTAGTCCAAATCATTGTATTTTTCAGTTCACGGTTAGACTGTCAACTAGCCTTGTTGAACAAATTTCCAAAGCGATCCTCACACCAAAATATCGAAAGCAATGTTTGTAAGTGGAAACGAAACAAAACAAAACATGACAAAATATTGAGAAATGAGGCAAAGAGAAAAAAATTTTGCACCTTTTTGGTTCAATTGTTTGTAAATGAAGACAAAGGAAAATTATTTTAAGTATATATAGTTAGGGTTTGTTTGATAAAATTTTCACTTTTTAATAAGCAGCTTATTAAGATTAGTTTTTTAAGATAATTTTCTAAAGAAAGTCGTGTTGAATGAGTGCAAGCAACCATAATTAATAGTGTAAGATTATAAAATGATTATAATAATAAATATAAATAGAGTATAAGATTTTAATTTAAAATGTTAACTAACAATGATAAAATGAAAATTTACACATAATTAATTTTATATGAAATTAATAATTAAAAATTTTTATATAATAATTTTATTAAATATATGAAATAATCTAACCATTTTTAATAAACAATTTTACCTCAAGTCAATCGAAGAATATATAGATTAAAAGTGTTAGTTTTCACTGATTTTCTTGAATTAAAGGTTGCCGCGGTATATGACGTACTTAAGCACGTGCAGTTGAATCAATATTCAATAATCAATACATAACATTCATTTTCTTGAATAATATATCCGATCCAAGGATAAAATCAGCTACATATCAGCTACATATTAATACTATTGAAGTCAAGGAACTTTTGTGTTATCTTATCTAAGCAAATAATTCCCCAATATTTTAATATCGAATCTAAAGGCCAGAATTTATAAATTTATAATGCAACGCTAGAACTTATTAAATTAACATATCCTGATTTTTAAAAAACTAACTTCGTCGGAGAAAAAATATTCAAGATATCCTTGCATTATTGAAAAAATATTATATGTTCAAATATTTTTAAAATGAAATTTAATTTTTTTTAGTAAAACGGCAAAGCCAAGTACACTAAGTCATTAAATAAAATATAAAAATAAATTTTTAGTGTTCATGTAGCTATTTATATGTTATATCTTGTAACTTCATGCACTAAGTATATAAATAACGAAGTCTGACAGAAAAATTTTAAGATAAAAATAATAAAATTTAACATAAAAAAATTTAAATCACAAAAAAAAAATAAAAGTTTTTTATTTTTATGGATACATTGATTCATGTATTTGTAGTGTTATCGAAAAAATAATTTTATATTAAATAACATAAAATTTCTATTTGATATCGAAATAATCTTCTGTTTAATATAAAAATAAATAACTTATTTAAATATAATTAAATTCGCCTACAAGAATATTTATATACTTAGTATTTTCACACTAATAGTAATTAACAATATAAGTTCAACAATATTAAAATTCAATTCGTTTATAATTAATTATTGGTTATATTACTGTGTTATATGAGTTTATGTTACACCAAAAATTACTTGAAAATCACCTATTAATATTCTCTACCCAATCAATTATTTTTAGTTTTTTTTTTTTCTTTCAAGGTTTTGATTTGTCATAAAGGTGAGTAGGTGACAATTGACATGAGACAAAATGTATTATAAGAAAAAGACAAGGGCACATTTATAAGGCAATCATATTCATTCACACCTCATTCAACTCCTTTTCTATTTTCCTTCATAAATTTCATTTCATTTTCTTCTCTCTCTCTCTTTCTCTCTCTCTCTTTCTCTCTCTGCAAACAGTGACAAACTCACAAAAGGAAAATACTAATTCCTCCCTCTCGCTCTCTCTCGAATCCAACAACCCCTTTCAGATACCAATAGTCCAATACAATCCAATCCCCTCAATCCAACAAAATCAAGTCCTTCCATTTTCGTGAAATACAAAACACTCTTCTCTTCTGCCCGGAATTCAATTTCCTTTCTTCTGATGCTAACCCGCATGGGCTCCTCCTCCTCATTCGATCAA
Source organism: Stylosanthes scabra (assembly GCA_036250425.1). Lineage (NCBI taxonomy): Eukaryota > Viridiplantae > Streptophyta > Magnoliopsida > Fabales > Fabaceae > Stylosanthes > Stylosanthes scabra. The sequence goes on from JASCZI010000056.1 coordinate 137,676, forward strand.
TCGCTCCCAGATTCCCCTACCCACTTCTTCTTTTTCCACAAAGTTTGACTCTTTCTTGACACTTGTTCAATTTCCTTCGCCAAAGCTTTCGACTTTACAAAGATCAACGAGAAGATGAGGGTGGCAAAGTCTCAGGTGTGGCAACCTTGTAAGAAGAAGAGATCTTGATACCCCCCTCTTACTCATATATATATATACACAGAGAAAGGAAGGAAGTCAGAAACTTATAGAAAGATCAAGAACAAACACAAGATGACGTCACGTAGCAGCGGCAGCGGCGGCGGTGGCGGTGGCGGCAGCCGTAGTAACGGGATGCGGGTGGGCAAATACGAGATGGGTCGGACACTTGGAGAGGGAAACTTCGCAAAGGTGAAGTTCGCGAGGAACGTGGAGACAGGGGAGAACGTGGCCATCAAGATCCTTGACAAAGAAAAAGTTCTTAAGCACAAGATGATAAGCCAGGTACTGTTCTTACTTTTCTGAACATCTTTTTTGTTCAGACAAAAAGAAAAGAAGAAACGAAACTGTTTCTTTTGCTGGATTGTTATTTGTTAAGCTGATCCATAACATAATAGATTCTGCGTATATTCTTGTTTGATTCTGCGGTGGGAGGTTAATTTGGTCTTGTGGGAAAATCTTACACGAGTTTGCATCTACTTTTATCTTTTTTAAGATAAGATGGTGAATAAAAGTCAAATTTTGCGATATAGTTCTACAGTAGAGGGTGCCTATAATAAGTCAATTTTAGAACAGTGTATATGTGCATAATCAAAATTGTCATTTTCTCAACCGTCTTACACTACAATAAGTAACTACTTTTTCAACGATTCCTTAGAGCAATGCTGTTCTTTCTTTCTTTCTTTCTTTCTTTCTTTTTTTAATTTTTGCGTACAATATAGTGTTCTTTCTTTACTCATTTTTTTAATTCATTACTATTGCGTTTCTTGGATGCGTTTTATTTTCTTTTTCTAAAGAATACTTCCTTTAAGAGAAAGGAGAAAAAACCCTATGAACAATATTAAGGATCATTGAAAAGGAAGTTTAGTTGTTATGTATATCCACTGGAAGTAACTATAGCAGCTTCAGTACTCCTAGTATTATGAACTGATCCTGCATGCTATTTCCATTTGAATGTTTCTAAATTGTGCATGAAGAATCTATAACCTTTCTTCCTATTCTATTGTTCAACATTTTGCAGATAAAACGAGAAATATCAACAATGAAACTGGTTAGACACCCCAATATCATACGTTTGCATGAGGTTAGAAGGAATACGTGTTTCGATTTGCATGTCTTTAACATTTAACCATTTCCATGGTAAGTGATTTCAGCAGCATTCTTGGTGTAGGTGATGGCTAGCAAGACAAAGATATACATTGTGTTGGAACTTGTGACCGGCGGTGAACTGTTTGATAAAATTGTAAGACCTTTTTTAAACCATTCTATTTTGGTGAAGGCCAATTGTTGTTATCAGAATCCGCTACAACTTTAATGCTTTTGTTGCTATTTTCTTGAGCTAGGCAAGCCAAGGGAGGCTGAAAGAAGACGAAGCAAGAAAATATTTTCAGCAGCTTATATGTGCTGTGGATTACTGTCACAGTAGAGGTGTTTGCCACAGAGACTTGAAGGTCTATCTATCTCTTATGTCATTATTGTTTTTCCTTTGTGGAAATGTACATTCCTGCTTAATTTGAGCATTACACAGAGAGATAGGCATGGGGAAGAAACAGAAGGAACAAAAGTTGACTAACTGTGTTTTGTATATTACAGCCTGAGAATTTGTTGCTGGGTGCTGACGGAGGGCTTAAAGTGTCAGATTTTGGATTGAGTGCACTGCCTCAACAAGTTCGAGTGAGTATGGTGACTAAATTTTAGAATGTTTAAAATTAGAAGGTATTTATCTCCAATTGGAATTGATTTTTCTGTAATTTTTAGGAAGATGGGCTGCTTCACACAACATGTGGTACGCCAAATTATGTTGCTCCAGAGGTGTTGGTTGCTGCTACTTTCCTCCAATACCATATCAATTATCCCATCAACGTTCTTTACCCTTTTTTCCCTCTAAAAATATACCATTTCCCTTATCATATAGGTGATAAAAAATAAAGGCTATGATGGCGCAAAGGCTGATCTCTGGTCATGTGGTGTTATTCTCTTTGTTTTGATGGCTGGTTATTTGCCCTTTGAAGACAACAATCTTATGAATTTATATAAAAAGGTGATTTTGTAATCCATATTTCTGGTTCTCTTTGTCGTTGCGAATAGTGTCTTCTTAAACATATGGTCTCTTTATATATAATCTGTGCTTCCTTTTAAGGAAGCTGCTGTGTACATGAAATTATATGTTGACTTCTATGAAGAGAAAGCGCTCCTAATCCTAAGACCTTGTTTACTCTGGCACCATAGATTTTCAATGCTCAGTACGAATGTCCTCCATGGTTTTCTTCAAGTGCAAAAAAACTAATCAAGAAAATCCTCGATCCCAATCCTGCTACGGTATGCTCTTAAATAATTAGTCCCCCCCCTCCCCCTTTGTTTTCCTCTTTATCAGATGTGTGTGTTTTTTTTGTGTTTTTTGGCATCTCAGTATTGCTCCTAACATATGAATATATTTGATGGCATGATACAGCGGATTACAATTCCTGAGTTAATTGAGAATGAATGGTTCAAGAAGGGGTATAAACCTCCTCGATTCGAACAGGAAGATGTCAGTCTTGATGATATAAATGCTATTTTCAGTGAAGCAACGGTAAAACGTCTGGTTTTTTTTTTTTAATCTCGATGATATAAATTCTTTTGAACAACCTTAATCTCAATGTCTCTTTTGGTTCACACTTAACAGGATTCACACAATCTTGTTGTGGAAAGGCGAGAAGAGGAGCCAGTGGCACCTGTGACTATGAATGCATTTGAGCTTATCTCTACATCTCAGGGCCTCAATCTCAGAAATCTTTTCCAGAAGCAGATGGTATGTTTATCTTTATTTTAATCAAAGAATGATGCGTTTGTCTTTTCATGATGTCTTGCATCCAAGAAAATTAATATGGAATAAAAAAAATTAGCTAGGGATTTATTGTCAAGATTTCTCATTTTGGTATTCATTTTCCTTTTTGACCTTACTGACTGTTTGATCAGTGATTAAAAGTTCCCAGATTTGAGAATACATAATCTGTCAAAGTTTGATGTAGTTGTTCTTGAATTACATAGTATACTTATCTTAACTTTGTGTGTCAACCAGGGACTTGTTAAAAGGGAAACAAGATTCACATCCAAGTGTTCGGCAAATGAGATAATCTCAAAAATTGAGGAGGCTGCAGTTCCTCTGGGTTTTGATGTTAAGAAGAACAACACTAAGGTAAAATGAATTATTGTGATCTAAGTTTATTTTGCGTTTCTATATTTTTTAAAGCTTGTTAGCCTTATACTCCATCCTCTATGTTTTAGGGATACTCTTTCTTTGCCTACAAGGCTGATTTCTGTCATAATTTCTTGGTACAAGTTTCTGCTTCTGATGAGATTTCTCATGATGAATTTCAGTTGAAGATTCAAGGGGAAAAAAGCGGACGAAAAGGTCATCTCGCAGTATCAACTGAGGTACATGTCTCTCAAAGTTTACTTTTTGTCATCTCAGTTATCCATTCGTTAATTGCTGTCACTAGCGAGTAGCATTTCTTCTTTCTAATGCTTTTTTTCGAAAGTAAACAAATAAATAATAAAATTCTGGTTTTTCAGATCTTGGAGGTGGCCCCTCAACTTAACATGGTCGAGCTTCGAAAATGCGGAGGAGACACTTTGGAATTTCACAAGGTAATTTTCATTCAAGAAAGAAATATCTATTGTTGGTTTTCTTAGTTTTGAGTTTGGAGTGGATTGTTGATGACTCTATATTTACAGTTCTACAAGAATCTATCTGTTGGGCTGAAAGACATCATTTGGAAAGCAGAACCTATTGATGAAGAATCGAATGGTTAGTCCTGTTTCTTTTATTTGGTAGTAAGAAAAGAATGTCAGCAATTTAAGAAACTAGTTCAAGTTCTAATGTAATGTCTCTTTCAAATTTCTATGTACAGATACAGATACACATACACATACAGGTACAGAAAAAGGTGGCGGTAGTAATTCCAAATAATGTGTTGCTGAAGTCTTCGATTTAGTGTATACATAGACCAATTTGTGTTCATTACCTTTATTTGTTTGAATTTGGTTGGACCATGGCATTATGTGAAAGAACTTAAGTTCAGCTAAGTGGAAATCCAAAATTAGAAATCTGCTGGGTTTGTTTTGTTGTATTTTGTCTTGTCTTTGTATATTCTACTCATATCACTTTTGATGAGACAATAATGTCAATTTCTTGTAGCCTTCGGATTTGAGAATCTCTTTATGACTTCATATTTACAGTTCTATAGTAGTAGTAATTTTGGGGCATTTGATATTAATTTTATTTTTATTCATTAATTATAACATTAAGAGTAATGTTACGGAACCAATATTAGGGGACTAATAGGGAGCCCATGAGTGTAATTAGGGAAATAATAGGTGGTAAAAGAGGAAAGAGAAAAGAAAGAAAAAATCTATTGACCATTTATTTGCTAAAAAATTATGAGCTCCCTAAACTTTCTCTAACATTAAATATAATAATATGTGTGATTACACATATTATTCTTTGCTCTGGTATTATTCTTAGTTTTAAACTTAGTTTTAAATGGAGATGAGATCCGTGAAGAATTAGTTCTCGACATATCGGGTTGGGGATACTTGAGAAACTAAAAGAAAAATTTAAAACTTATAGTGAGACACTCACTTCACCTTTTAGGCTTTTACAACAACTTATACTACTACTCTACTAGCCGGAGCCTCTCTCCTAATTTAATACAAAGATCCTAACTTCCTAAGGTTATTAATAAAAAAAATTATTGAGAACTAAAAAAAATTAAGGTATTTAAATTTTTTTTAATATTTACTGGTTTCTTTTTAAATACTTTCTATTAAATAAAAACACTATATTTCTTATTAATTAAATAATTTTTAAGTTTTTATTTATTATATTTATATCAATAATTTAATTTAGAATTTAAAGTGTTTTTATTTATTTTTTATTTTTAGGTAAAATTATTTAAAATATTTTATATTAAATAAAAGAAAGAAATGTTAAAATTAAGTTTTAGCGTAACGGTGGGCCATTATTAATGGCATGGGTAGTGAAATTGGTGATCGCAATGGGGGCCACGCGCTAAGACTGGATGGTGATCGTATTAGCGAAGCTGCTATTATTCCCACTGTTTCTCTCTCACACCATCATGGATTTCATTTGCTTCGGAAATTGAGAATTGAGAAGAAAAAAAACTTTACACAAACACAAACAAAAACAACAATGAGAGAAGAAGTCATCAGCTCCGGTGGCACCGTTGATCCCACACCTGCTGCCAGGTACTACTCTCTCTCTCTCTGCTTCACGCCCTCACTCCCATTCACTCTACTCCAAATTAGGGTTTTCGTTTTCCCCTCAAATGTTAACGATTTCTCTAATTCTTTTCCCAAATGTGATTTTGCTGAATTCATGATAGCTCCTGGGATTTCAACTCGGGTTGGATTTTTAAGAGCTAAGAGGATTATTGTTGTGGTTAGCCAGTTGCTTTTAGAACTGGATCTAGTGAAGTCTCAGTGCTCAATGTGCATTGTGCCACTTTGTCTTTACTTTTAGTTGCTTTGTGGAATTTGACTAAATTTTGCCTAACTATTAATTATTATTATTATTATTCCAGTTCTGCTGGCGCATCGTCTGCAGCTGTTCCAATGAATGTTGGCAGCATAGATGGGTCAAGTCATGTACAAGGCTCTAAAGCTGCTTCTCTCTCATGTGTTGGCTCTCAACAACCATGGACTTCCCTCAGCACAAGTGCTGGTGGCTCTGGTTCTTCAAGAGCTTCATGTAGACCCTGGGAGAGGGGAGATTTATTGAGGCGTTTGGCTACCTTTGTTCCTTCGAATTGGCTTGGAAAGCCTCAGGTTTGATCTCCTATGGTTTTTGATAGATATACATGTTGTAGTCACAGCTGTATATGATCTTTTATTCCCTAGTGGTTAGTGAGTTATAGAGTCACCAATGATTCATGTGTCTTTAAATGATATCACTTGATCCAGAATCCAGAGGAGATGCAATTATTTTTCTGATGTCTGTAGTTTGTTTCTATGCTTATGAATTATCCGAGGAGTGCCTAAATGAAATAATTGATATGTATGATTTATTCATTTGGTCATTTGTTATCTATGGAATATGGATACTTGGATAGGAATCTTGTTTATTTTTTATTCCATATAATATGTAATACTTGCTACTAGCCTACTACAACTATTTTACAAGTAGATATGAGGCAATCTCAAGGGATCACATGCCCTTTATGGTTCTTCCAGATCATCAATTCATTGGCGTGCGCTCAGAAAGGTTGGATGAGTGTGGGTGTAGACAAAGTTTCCTGCGAGTCATGTGGTGCTTTCCTGAATTTTACATCATCGTCATCTTGGACATCAGCTGAAGGTTGGTGATTGCAAAATTGTCAAGAAAACAACTATAGCTAAATTTGTTATAATTTGCTTCCTATAAATTGTGAATTGCAACTTGTTCTGCTATAGTCACTTGAAATATAGTCACTTGAAAAATGGCAGTTGTATGGTTTTATTGTTATTTTGAACCAGTTTGTCAAGGATACTTTTATTCTGGAACCATGCTAAAACAACTTATCTGGTTTTGCTGGTATTCATCATCTGTTTCTAACTTATTTTCTTATTGTAATGGCCAAAGCTCAAAGTGCCAGCGAATCCTTTGCTAGGCAACTGGATTTTGGGCACAAAGTGAATTGTGCCTGGAGAGGCAACAGCTGTCCAGAAAGCCTAGTGCAGTTTCCTCCAACACCTCAATCTGCATTAATTGGCGGCTACAAGGATAGATGTGATGGACTTGTACAGTTTACCTATCTCCCTGTTGTAGCAATCTCCGCAATTGAGTTGATGTGTGTTACTCGAGGTCCACAGATTGAGCGATTTTTGTCTCAGCCTCAGAATTTTGTGTCAGGAGAAGCAAACTTTAAACAGGAGATTATATCAGAGCTTGAAAACTCTCAAGAGGAGGCACACTGCTTATTTTCTCGTGTAAGATGTTTACATTTTTTGTCTACTGGTAGCTGTCAAATTGATCCTTAGATTAGCACTATTATAAACTATTTTGCTTATCTTTCTTCCTTTTGGCAGTCTCAGAAGCTTATAAGCCTTTGCGGTTGGGAACCAAGGTGGCTTTTAAACATCCAGGATTGTGAAGAGCACTCTGCTCAATCCGAAAGAAATGGATATTCTTTTGGCAAGAATCAGCTTCATCGTACTCAAGATCCAGGGCTGAAAGCAGTTAATGCTTCTGCCAAAAGAAAGGGAAAGGCATCTCTTAAGGAGTCTAGACTTGACTGTAGGTCCCCGTTGCTTGATTGTAGCTTATGTGGTGCTACTGTTAGAATTTTAGATTTCTTGACTGTTCCTCGTCCTCCTCGTTTTGCACCGAATGCCAACAGCATAGATATTCCTGATACCAGCAAAAAGATAGGATTGACCCGTGGAGTGAGTGCAGCCAGCGGAATAAGTGGTTGGGTTGCAGCTGATGATGCAGAGAAAGATCAGGCTGAAGACCGTGATGAAGTTGCAACAACAAATGAGGGTAAACTGTTGGCGAACTCAGATTTGGATTTGAATCTTACCATGGCTGGAGGGTTTCCTTTTACTCCTTTTGGAAGGACAGCAACATCTGAAAATACTCGTGAAGAAGATATGGGAAGGG
>JASCZI010000057.1:0-26507 GCA_036250425.1 Stylosanthes scabra
ATATATATATATATATATATATATATATATATATATATATATATATATATATATATATATATATATATATTAGAGAGTTTATTGAGTTAAATCTCATTTTAGTATCTGAAATTAATGAATTATATCGAATTGGCGTTGACTTTTCAATTACACTAATATAATTCTTAATTTGGGAAAGAATTAATTTATGTGTATCATTGTACGCATTCGTATATATCATTTAGCAACATAGAAAAATATAAATATTAGCACAAATAAATTTTTATTTCTGTATTAATGTTTATATTTTACTGTGTTGCTAAATGATGTATATATATATATAATGATACATCTAATATTATTGTATTGAAAAATTCACATCACATTAATCCTTAGACATCTTTTTACGTGTTATGATTATTCTAATAAAAAGGGTGTCAGGACTAACATAATACAATTTTTTCAATATAGAAATTATATTAGTGTAATTAAAAAATTGAAAATTAATTTAGTGTAATTCGCCAATTTCCAAACTAAAATGAGATTTAATGATCCGAGTGTTACGTGACATGCATATGGCATACAACTGTTGGCACATTTTGTATGTGGGCCAAAAAATTACCCTGCATGTACTGGCACTTGTTTGTGGCAGTTAAACCGAAATCTCTACAACCTATAATATTATAAGGGTGCGGTTCCCAAATGACAGGCATTTCACCTGAAATTTGGTATGACAGGAATAACATGTGGTTGTGATTTAATGTAACCAAGACGATGGTTATGATTTCTCTGTGATATGTAATGAGCATCATGTGCTATTTATGAATACGTTCGGTTTCCAAGTTTAACTCATTTAATGTTATTTCCCTGTTTCCAATATTGTCCAAATCTTCAGCCATAAATTAATTAGCCGAGCCGTCATGTGAAGCATGAGCCTGTCCAACAATTCTGGGCTCAATTTTGGGCTTGTAACGTGATTTTTTTTTGTTGACTAACAATATTTTTTGGTGACTAGCTTGTAATGTGATTGGGCATGTTATTTTTCCTATTAGCTATATATATATATATATATATATATATATATTTTCAACAAAGATGATGTTAAAATTTTTTAAGAAATACACCAACCTGACAATGCAAGAAAATTTGAATCGTTTGAAAAAAAAAACAAATACACTCAGTTAACTATCAAAATTCTCCGGACCAAAAAAGAAAACAACCAAAATTCTTAAATTATTAAATTCTTCTTAGTTTTGACAAAAGTTAACTTTCAAAATTGAGATTTTTTTTAAATTATTAAATTCTTCATAATTCCTTGTAAGTATGTCCTAAAAATGAAAATAAAAAAAAATTAACTATTAAAATTGTCTCTAATTTTTTTAAATGCCAATAAGAATGACCCTCAATTTTATTAACGAAAAAAATGTCCACCAATTATTTAAAATTCTGACAAAAATATATTTTTATCATATATCAAAGGTGACCAAAATATCCTAATATAAACACTTTTGTCAGGTTTTTAAATAATTGATGGTATTTTTATCATTAACAAAATCGAATGTCATTTTTATCAGAATTTAAAATTTTCAGAGTCAATTTTGGTGGTTAACTCAAAATAGAAAATTAAAAATCATATATTGAAATTTTTTTGCCTTTTCGTGTTTAATTAAACCTTGGAAGTTGCTATCCCCTCGAAAGAATTACTCCAAAAGATAATTAAGAACATATAATTATTAAAAAATAATTGATTTTTTTGTTAGAAGAGACCTGATTTCGTATGATTTTATAAACACTATTTTTAACAAATGACCCACCAAAATTTAGTTAAAAAGAAAATTTTATTTTTAGGAAAAAAATTGTCTTAAAAAAATCAAAAAAAAATTTTTATCAAAAAAAAAATTTAATCAAGCCATTAATTAATCTCTGAACAATTGTGAACAGAAGAAGAGACAAGATAGAAGAAAGATGATATCATTTCTAATTGTGACCAAAAGCCCAATCAAATACAACTTAATGTACTGAGGCCCAAATTTCAATAGAGCTGGTTAATAAAGTCAATTACATACTCTACACTAAGGGTGTTTAAGTCCTTCTCAAAGTTCACTAGGCGACAAAATTTATGGAGTTACCGGTCTGCAGTGAAACACCAAATATCAGGTAAAATGCCTGTAATACCTGATAATTTTCCAATATTATATCGTTACCAATACTAATAATAATGTCGATCTGTATTAATTAGCAGAAGTTTGATGAGTAACAATAATAATTAATACCTTTCTTGTTTGTGTTTTGTTTAATGATTTATGCTTAATTAATCTTATTATCACCGCCGGGCTCGTAATTATTTAAGAATGTTCCAATCATAGCCAATCATTTGGTTACCTTTTGATTATTTGAGAAAAAAAAAAAAAGAAAAAAAAAGGCAACCACCTTAGGTTAAACTAAACATCTTTTTAATTAAAATTAAAGCCTCGATCATTGGTACTTTCTAGATGTATCAAATTACCTAACTTTTTTATATATATGAAAGTAGTGCGAACTGAGCTGGCGTTTAAAAAGGTTTGAGCATTCCCCTGTTTTGTGTGGGGTTACGCGTTTATAACGAATCTACTACATACTTTGTCACACGGTTTTGTTTGAACATACAACACAAAGGTTGTTTATTCTTACGTGCCGACAAGTTCATGTATCTCTTATTATGAAAAGAAATCATCATGCATGTTGATGACTTCATGTTGGTTTGCCAATTCCATTCCAATTTTATATCCATGAATCTTTCTGCTGTGTTTTCTATAAAATTCCACAATGGAATTAAATTAAGTGACAAAAAAAAAATTACATAGATATCGAGAAGGAGTGGCTCTCATGTTCTGTTTATATATCATTCTGCTCTTCATTTGAAAATTATCAGAGACTATCATAAAAAAAAGGTTAGATAAATTGCATCTCAACTACTAAAGCCAAATTTCATATCCTTTAAGATTAATAAGAATAAACAATGCGTGGTAGTTATTAATTAATTCGTTTATAATTCTATGTACATACATTGTTTAATGAAAAGAAATTATTTCACAACTAGATTTTGGTTTGAGATGCTTTGCTTGGCTACAAAGTCAGGTGTCTATCAGCAGCACCTATAGACAAATTAATTAGGATACAGCAAATGAAGCGTTGCTGTTGAAAAATTTAAAGAATAAAGAGCCAATCTTTGTAGGAAGGGTCCTTTTAAAATTTATTACTCCAGGAGAAAAAGGTTGTGTAACATGCAAGGCATTCAAAACTAAGACAGAAATTAACTACACGTGTCACAATAATCACTGCAAGCTAAGTGTGTATCAGAAGAATTAGTATATCAGATCTCAGAGGACGTGCATGCTGATAATAATAATGTCTAGATCAACGCACATATTGATGGAGTGTTACAAAAATGAAAATTAATATATATTTAAATTGATTGAATGTCTTCAAAATTCAAATGAAAGCTTATGATTTGTTTCAACTTTCAAGAGTGGTACTAATCCGCACAGCTTCTTATGCATACAACCCAATACTCGACAGAACTAATCATAAAAGTTTCAGACTTCTCTTATAATAACCAAAGTTTTATTTGTTGTTTGGTAATGTATTGACTTTTATGTTTAGAGTGGTAGTATAAAACTGAATTTTATGTCATTCTTGAGTCTCGACGTGCCTTCCTTGAACCAAATGGACAGGACAACGTTTGTTTGGTCAACGGTTCATTATAAAATCGCCCTTTATAAAAAAAAAAAAAAAAAATCAATAACACTAAATGTAACACCCAGGCACGAGAGTGCGAGACTCACTCAGTCACTCCCCCTCAGCAGTAACGTTCTTCAAAGTTCAAACCCAAACTCAAAACAAAAAATTACTCTCACACCAACTCTCACTTAGCAGAAATTGTTCTTTGCACAATGTCAAAAAAAAAAAAAAATTCTTTGCACATTAAATATATATCCTCCCTAACTTATATTTAATATTCAATATTCTCATTATAAAAAAACGATGGATCTCATTACGAAAACGATAAACCTCAAAAAAAAAAAACAAAGCAAAACGTCTCAACAGAAAAAATTCACAAACAAAAGAAGAGTATGGTGTTAAGACATTTTGCTTTAATTTTTGCCTTTTTCTGTGCCGAAAAAAGAAGAATAAAAGAAGCAATATGGATCTCAACACAAAAAATTGGAATATATACTTTTCTGTGTTGCAAGAAGAAGAGAATAAGCAACACGCATCTCAACACAGAAAAAGGTGAACCTCAATACATAAAAAGTGGATCACAAAACGAAAAATGTGAACCATAGCACAAAAAAATCCACAAACACTTGAATGCAACATCAAAATAAAAAATGTATGATAGCATATAGAGAAACAATTACGTATAGCACAAAAACAGCGTACTTCAGCACAGAAATAAAAATAGAAGAAGAAGAGTGAGAATAACAACACTTACGAAAGAAGAAGAAGAAGAAGAAAAAGCAACTACAGCAATATGGACCTCGACAAAAAAAAGTGGAATTTGTGCCTTTTTTTGTGTGCAGAGGTCCACCTTTTTGTGTTGGGTTCACATTTTCTGTGTTGAGAGAAGAAGAAGAATAAGCAATACGAATTTCAATACATAAAAATTGGATCTCAACACAAAAAGTGTGAACCCCAGTACAGAAAAATTCACAAACACTTAAATGTAACATCAAAATAAAGAAGATACAATAGCATAAAAAAACAATTACGTTTAGCACAAAAACAATGTATCTCAGCACAGAAATTAAATAAGAAAAAGAAGAAAAACAACAACAAACAATAACAACAACAACACTTAGAGAAGAAAAATAATAATAACAACAACAACACTTACGGAAGAAAAAAAAGAAGAAGGAAGACACTAACAACAACGACTTTTTACCAAGGAAGAAGAATAACAACAACAACATCAACAACAACACTTACGAAAAAAGAAGAAAGAAGACGTGGTGAATATGATTTTCTTACGGAGGAAGAAGTGACGACAATAACGATTTGTTATGTAAGAAGAGAGAAAGAAGAAGAAGAAATAAAAAATATAAAAAAAGAGTAGAGAATGAAAAAAGTGCGTGAGTAAAATGACTTGGATTAACTTAGATAGTAAAAAAAAATGACTTAGATAAATTGCTCAAAAACATTAGTACCCTAGATTTGTTCTTAGAAAAACTAACAAACAAGCAAGGCGAGCAACACAAACTCCTATCCTATGCTTTGCCTTCTCTTGGGAGTTGGGATATAGTTACCTGGCAAAACGAAACAACTAACAAGAATAAGATGGAAGCAATTTAACTTTAAAGAAAATCCGCTTTTTTTTTTTTTTGGGTTATGCTAGGTGTATATTAAAATTAGCCACCAAATTAGTGTATAATATGCATTGAAATATTAAATACACATTAAAAATGAGTTAAACTACACATGTATTTTGTATTTCAAAGCGTATTATACATTAGTGGCTGATTTGGTGACTGATTTTGGTGTACAAAGAGAATTATTTTTTTTTAAATCTTGCTATTATGTGCATTAAATAAATATTTTATGAATATCATAAAAAATAGTTTGCTAAAAATTATTTAAAAAATTGTTTTTTTTTTAACATTTCTCATATTCATTGAATATAAAAAATCTTATTTTGGTATTCTTAAAAGAATAATTATACACAACCAAGTTATTTTAACAACCAACCTAACCAAGTTACTAACCCACACGCGCCTCTCTCCTTTTTTTTTCCGTTTTTTCGAAATCTGAATCCCACAATTTTCGCTCATTCCCATTTATCACTCATATGCGTTACTTCAAAATTCGTTTTAGCAAGCATTATGTTTTCTCTCTCACTCCCATTCACCGCTGTCTTCCTTCTCCATCGTCACTATGGTAATTCTATTTTTTTGTTGTTTGAGGACGAATGCTATTAATTACATAAATAGGAGGAGGAAGAGGAGTAGTAGCAGAAGAAGAAGAGTAGCAGCAGTAGTAGCAGGAAGAAGAAGGAGGAGTAAGAAGAAGATGGAGTACATTTTTTAGTACATTTGAGTGGTAACTTATATACAAAAATCCGTTTCTATTTTCATTCAAAATCCGTTTCTGTTTCTGAAAATCCAATTCAGTTTTTAAATATGAAAATCCGTTTCTGTTTTATATGAAATTCCGTTTCTGTTTTTATATGAAATTCTGTTTCTGTTTCCGTGACCAAAGTCACGCCTGTGCGTTAACAATACCACGCCTAGGCGTGGCACCAAATTTGTTTCTGTTTTCTTTTCAATTCCGTTTCTGTTTTTCTTTCAAATCCGTTTCTATTTTTGTGGAAATTCAATTCAGTTTTTATATGAACTTCCGTTTCTATTTTGTATGAAAATTTCATTTCTGTTTTTCTTTCAAATCCGTTTCTGTTTTCCTGAAAATTCAATTCAGTTTTTATAGGGAATTTCGTTTCTGTTTTATATTAAATTTCGTTTCTGTTTTATATGAGAATTCCGTTTCTATTTTTTCATAAACATCCAATTCAGTTTTTGATTATCATCATCAACAACAGCAGCAACAACAACATGAACAACAATAGCAACAACGTAATAGTGGAGAAGAAGAAGAAGATTACGAAAACGGTGGTGGTAGCAATGATGGTGGCAGCGGCGACGGCGGCGACGGCAGCGGCATCGTAGTAGCAGGGAGAAGGAGAAGGAGGAAGAGGAGGGGGATGAGTTGTTGCTGAGAATTTGGGAGAGAGGTGCGCGTGTTGAATGGGGAGGAGAGCGCGTGATTTTCACGCTATTTAGATGAGAGTTGATTAAAAATACTTGGTTGAGCTTGGTTGGTGAAATTACTTGGATGTGTAGCATTATTATTCTTAAAATATATCTTCAAAGCTTGAGTAAAAGAAATACATATATAGACACTTTTATTTATTTTTTTTAAGTATGTATTTATATTTCATGTGTATTTTAGCTAATTTAGTAATTGATTTTCGTATATATAAAGCATGGTTAATCATATTTAACATTTTAGATATGGTGATGATTATTGGTGATTGAAGAAAACAAGCAAAACTAAGAGACACTATCCTATTGCATTACAAGTTTCAGATTATCAGAAAAAAAAGATCATTCCGTATAAACTAATTAAGAGGAAGCAACTTGCTTCGCTATCAAATCAGCAGCAGTATTAGCTAAGCGCTGAATGAAGTTGATGCGCTTAGACCAGGAAATAAATGTAAAGACTAAAGACTAGAGATTAAAAAAGGTACTATGAGCTATAGTTTATGAACAAATTTATTTATACAATGTATAATATAATATACATTAAAATATAAAATATATATTAAAAATAATTTAAATTTTATATATATTATATATTGTGGTTAATTTTAGTGCATATTTAATATAACTCGTAATTTATATCACATTATTTTCTATTTCAAAGTCTTGACTTTTAGTCTCTCTTTAAAAAAATAAAATAAAAATAAAAAAATAACAGACCAAAGAAGGTAAGGAAGAGGGAATTGTTGCCGGTGGTTGATGACGTGGGACACAGCTATAAACCCCGAAATCAGCAAAGCTAAACCGCGTTAACGGTCACTACGAAATTTAAGGTGGAAGGGGGCATTTTGGTCATTTAGCGATGCGGACGCGGAGCACCATAATGAATCCCCGACGGGCGATGATTCTGGCGGGCATGGGTCCCATTTCAAGAGATGACATTTGTCGTTTTTCCATCTCACATGGAACAGGTTTTCCAATTGCCATGTTTGGTGGGTCCCAAACCAGAGGTGCACCCACCACACCATCCCATACAGATGCACTACATGTTAGCTTCTGCACCAATGTGAATATGTTATCAATGTCACAAGCTCACACAGCCAAGGACTGAGTCAATTTGACCCATTAAGGAACAATGTAATCATCTTCTTAGCTTTGACTCTTTCCAACGGAAAAAAAAGTTGGATTTTTAAGCAAAATGTTACCTTTTTTATTTGTATAAATAAAGAAAGAGAAAGTTTTAGGAGCTAATGTTATAGGGAGCCAATATCAATTTTTCTTCTTTTTTTTTTATCACTTATTATTTCTCTAATTGTACTCATGAGCTTCCTAATGTTGGCTCCCTAACATTCCCTAACATTATTCGTAAAGAAACTTTTTTCTAGTGTTATGATATGATAGATTCTTAATTCGCTTAGGAATTAAGATATTTCCAGTTATGGAGAAAAAATTTAGATGACAATTATATGAAATATTTTTTATTTTAAAAAAATAAAATTAGTTAGTGATTTTGATTCTATGCATATAAAAATTTTTTATTGTAAAATTATTCTTATTTCTTGTGTGTAGCTACAATGCAATTTAAATGAAAAGGTTAGGTTAATACGTGGTTTTAAAGACATATTTTAGAAATAATATAAAATATATTTAATAAAAAAATATTAGAAAAGTAATTTTCCATATTTTAAATATATTTAATGAATACAATTTTTAAAAAATAAATTATTGTACTATAAAAATAAATCTTTAAAATATTATAAAATTATTACATAATATATAAAAATACGCATGAATTTTTAATGAATTAATAATACACATGTATTATTTAGAGGTCAGACACATTTATCCTTCCATAATTTGTTCTCCGTTTCCATTAATAAAGTCTGCCATGTATACCGTTATGTGCTAAGGTAGCACTGTTTATGATGTTATGTGAAAAAAAAAAATTAATGGTAAATATCAATTTTAATAAACAGAAAAAAATATATAAATCAAAAAAGAAATAACGTCATCATAAGAGTGGTGAGAGAAAGATTAGGAATGGCAATAGAGATCTCTAATTGCGATACCTCAATTGCCGCCACGTACTCGTTTATAATATTGCTCTTCGTCTTCTTCAATTTCTGTCGCGGGTCCCATTTAATTCTTCTTGTGAAAAAATACGGATTGTTACGAATATTCATGGATATTAAACTTTAAGAGATTTCAAAATATAAATACAATTATAACCTAATCAAATTGAATACAATAAAATTCAACATATTAAAATATATAATGATAATACAAACATAATCAAATTAAAGTATAAATTATTCAAACAAATTTATTTGTTTTAATTTTTAGTATAATTTAACACATTTTACATTTATATATATAAAATTTTTATATAATTTTACTTTGGTAGTAGGTCCACATAAGGCGAGTACCTCAATCATGTCTCATCGTAATTTATTCGTGGGACGGGTTTTTATTTCTATGGGAAATTAACGTATCTCTATTAAACTCTCTGTCGCAGATAATTTTTGCAGGTACCCATAGGTATAGGGATAATTGTCATTCTTAAGAGAGACGCATTGTATTCTTCGCTTCACTTTAACTTCACATCCCTTAATTTATTAGTCCTAGCAGAGAAGATAATCATTGTTTCTTTCTTCATTTTTTATTCTTTTTCTTCCCTTGTATGTTCTAATGTTATTTATTAATAATATGGTTTTGGGTGTTTTATTGAATGTTTTGATTTTTTATTTAGGATTAATTTTATGAAAAGAATTTTGTGGTTGTGATTTATTGTGCATTAATCTAATCTTATTATTTGATTTTTTACTTTTTGAATGTTTTGATTTTTGATTTAGGGTTAACTTTCTCTAGTTTTTGTTTGTTAGATTTTTTTTTTTTTGAGATAGGGATTTTTTTTAGGGTCCATTTTACGAAATGGATTTTTCTTTCTTTATTGGTTTTATTGATTGATTGTGTTTTTGGTGAACATATGCAAAATGAGGGGTGTTCATGGTTATGGTTACTTAATAATCATATTTAGATTAACCAAAAATTAGGTTTAGGTTAATTAATCAAATTGGTTTTAAATTATAAAATCGATTATTAACCAATTATTAAATTAATAAATTGGTTTTTAACTGGTTTTGAAAATAATAACCAATTTTGAAAAATAATCGATTTTTGTAAATAATAATCGGTTTTTTATGTAATAATCGGTTTTTTTGAAAAAATTGGTTATTTTAAAAAGAAAACCGGTTATTTAAAAAAACCGATTAATTTTGTTAAAGACCGGTTTTTATATGAAAAATTGAATTATTTTTAAAATCGATTATCCAAAAACCGGTTTGGTTAACCATTTTAAAAACCGATTTTATCAATTCGGTTAATCACTTTTATAAAAATGGATACAATTTATTAACCAATTACAAAATTCGATTATTCTAAATTTGGTTAAAGTTTTTAAAATGATTAATTAATTAAAGTAGTTTTTTTGAACACCCCTATGCAGAATTTAATAACATGCATTTATCATCCTAAGGAAAAATTTAAGAGGAATAACAATGGAGTTGTGGAGTGATATTTTTTAATCTTAGGATTTTAAGTTTATGCAAAAAGAAGAAAGTAGATATGAATATGAGGTGGAAGAACACATTAATAATTGTAATTTTATTTTTTTATAAAATTTAAATTATAATTTTCACGTTGGATTATTAGTAAACACTGTTATTCTAACACACAACGGTGAACGACGGAAAGGTAAATATGTCCAACATTCAAATCCTACATGTGTACTTTTGGTTCATTAAAAAATTTATGTGTATTTTTTTTTGTGACATAAATTTATGTGTATTTGATAATTTAATTGTATTTTTATTCATTTTTTTAAATAAAAAATAAAAAGGAAAGATTGTTAGTTTCAAGAATTTTTACATGGATTAAGGAAGTCCAAGTAAACAGAGAACATTACTGGAAAGTTTTGTGAAATTTGGGGTCATAATCCGATATTATCGTTCTAATCCTTCATTCTCTAATTCTAGCTTAGGTGAAAATTAGTATAATTAATGGACATACTCATTTTCACCTAGAAAAAAAACACTATTACTAATTTCTAGTAATTACCAAAATAAAAATAAAAATAAGCAAAATTATCAATGTTCAGAGTTAAAATTACTAGGACAAAATCAACTGCCCAACAAAACTTCTTTCATTTGACTCTATAATTAAGATTTGTGTTACTCACCAGAATTGGACATGACTTCGTGCCACTATTGATGAAAACAGTACAACTACATATATATAAAATTTCTTTCGTAACTCATTCATATATTACAACATATTTTAAATATAACAAAAAAATATTTAAATATTTTTTTAAATTCTCTCTCCTATTTTAAATTAACAATAATAATTTATTTTAAATTAATATTAAATTTTAAATAGACACATCCACTTTTTTAATTTGTATATTAATAAAAAAATAATTCTAACTAAATTTAAAATTTAAAAACATAACAAACTCATAAATTTTAAACTTAAAATAAAAACAAATAATAATAGCCTTGTATAAACTTATAAAAAATTTACACAAATTATAGTAGACAAAATAAATATAAAAACATATGCATTCAACTAACTAGAGCCAATAGCATTTCATCACTTTAAAAAGAGACAATTCTCAATAATTTTTGGATGTGTTTGTAAAACAATATATCTTTAATATATTATTTTAGATGTGTTTAAAATTAGAAAAATAAAAAATATTTTCAAATATGAATTATTTTAGACACATCTAAAATAATATAATAACACACAAAATAAGTTATAAACACATCTAAAAAAATATAATTGAACAGAAATAAATTAAAAACATACATGAAACTTATAATATTTTTTTTATAATAAGTCAAATCTCCAAGACACATCTAAAATAACTTAATAACCGATAAAATAAATTATTAACATATTGAAAATTTAATTTTATGTAATCTTAAGTAATAAGTATATACATAAATAAATATTTACTTCTAACTAAATATAAAATGAAGGAATATAAAAATAAATGAACATATAGTTACATGAAGGATAGTTACCAAAAAGTCAAATTATAGATGAGATGCATATGCAAAGTATAAAAAAAAACAAACAAAAGGAAAGTTTCGATTAAACATGAATCAAAAAATATAAAATTAAAAAATAAGCTTACTTGAGAAAATAAAGAACACATAAATGATTTGTGATATTGCAAGTATGATTAACAATTAAAAGAAAAGAATACATGTATTCAAAATTTGAACCCACGTGTATATAGGAATTTTTATAAAATTAAATTCAAAAAATAAATGAATCAGTTACGGTTAGCTATTAATGCTCTTCGGTTGCGGTTCAACATTTTTAAATATGGGTAGTTTCAAAAATAAAAAAAAACGATGAACACATATAGACATATAAATTCTATCATAAAACATAGGAGGATAAAATAATTAAAAATTAAAATAAAATTGAACAAAATTAATTATGACTAATTTATGGATGAAAATCTATATACACCTAAACTTTTCGTTAAACGAAAATAGATCCGTGCTACTTTTATCACCTGTCCAATTATGTTGATCTTCACAAAATATGATTATATTCATAGACAGATTATCTTTTCTTTCTATTATTACGTTGAAACAATTTTTTTATAAAAAAAGGCTAAAGAGCCATTACAGTGTTACAATGAAATACACAGTTAATTAAAAATAATATAAGGTCATGTGTGGTAGCAACTGCTGGCTGGCTTGCCACTTTATTCCAAGAATAGCAAGTAGGAACTAGAAACCCTGTTTGCAACGAAGAGACGAATAAAATCTTTTCTTAGTATAGGGTTTTAAGAAGTTACATAATTTAAGGGGTTCAATAATAGACAGGTCACAAAAGAAATTTAGTTATTTTTTATAATTGTTAAAAAAATTTTGAGTACATCAGAATATACAAGAGTACATAAAAATACATTATAAAAAACAGAAAATATCATAAAAAATTCAAATATAACTCTATCTACTTTTTTTTTTTTGCCTTTGTAATTTTAAAAAAAATAATAGATGAATTAATTGATTAATTAATGATATAGTGACAATAATAACGAAATAAAATAAAAAGCTGTGAGGAATTCTGGTGGGCTTTAAGCTGTGTGATATAGCTGTCTTTTTTAATGAATGAATTATTCAAGCCCACTCTATGCTCTTTCCTCTCTCTATATCGTTTCACGCAGTCATCAGAAATTCACTACTACTCTGTACTTAAAACTTCAAAATCCCTAAAAAACAAAATCCCTCAGTGTCAGTAACCCAAAGCTGATGCATTTTGCTCGCATTGAGATCTCAACTTGAAAAGGAAAATCCAAGTGTAGCAAAAGAGGAAAAACAGAAAAGAACTCAACTTTTGTAGGCATATGATATGAAGAAGAAAAATCAAAACGTTTCGGTTGTAGTTATCTTGGCTGCATTGTTGTTTGCAGGCACATTCTCTTCGGTGTGTGCCTCCAAGCCAATAAGTTTCACTGAACTCAGAGATGTGGAAACCATGTACTCCAAGCAGTCGCAACTGCTCACCTACAGGGATGAGTTTGGCGACAGAGGAGAGAATGTTACTGTAGACCCGTCTCTGGTGTTCGAGAACGACCGTATAAGGAACACCTATATCGCTTTGCAAGCATGGAAGCAAGCCATTCTCTCCGATCCGTTTAACTTCACAGCGAACTGGGTAGGATCTAACGTGTGCAGCTACCAAGGGGTTTATTGTGCCCCTGCACGGGACAACCCAAAGATCCGTACTGTTGCCGGCATTGATCTGAACCACGCGGACATTGCTGGCTACTTACCGGAAGAGCTTGGCCTCCTTGTAGATCTAGCTCTCTTCCACATTAACTCAAACAGGTTCTGTGGCACATTGCCGCACAGCTTCGAGAGGCTCAAGCTGTTGTTCGAACTGGATCTCAGTAACAACCGCTTCGCGGGCAAGTTCCCTAGTGTTGTTCTGAGGCTCCCAACGCTCAAGTTCTTGGATCTGAGGTTCAACGAGTTCGAAGGTGGGGTCCCAAGGGAGCTGTTTGACAAAGATCTTGACGCCATTTTCCTGAATCACAACAGGTTCGTCTTTGAAATTCCTGATAACTTGGGGAACTCGCCTGTTTCCGTTATTGTGCTGGCCAACAACAGGTTCCATGGTTGCATCCCTGCGAGCATTGGCAACATGTCAAACCTCAACGAGATCATTCTCATGAACAATGAGCTGAGGGCCTGCTTGCCTTCCGAGATTGGCTTGTTGAAGAACCTCACCGTGTTTGATGTCAGCTTCAACCAGCTGTTAGGACCGTTGCCCAACGCCATTGGAGGAGCTGTGAGCTTGGAGCAGTTGGACGTGGCACACAACTTGCTCTCCGGGAACATTCCGGCCAGTATATGCATGCTGCCAAATCTTGAGAACTTTACGTATTCTTATAACTTCTTCACAGGGGAGCCGCCGCCATGCTTGAGGCTGGGGTCGTTTGATGACCGGAGAAACTGCTTGCCGGGGAGGCCATTACAGAGGTCAGCGGCGCAATGTAGTGCGTTCTTGTCTAAGCCTGTGGACTGTAACTCGTTTGGTTGCAGGCCATTTGGTTCTTCCCCTTCGCATCCTTCTCCTTCTTCACCGCCATCTACTCCTTCACCTTCTCTGCCTTCTCCCTCTTCCCCTTCGCATCCTTCGCCACCTGGACCTGGACAAGGTCCTCCTTCATCTACTCCTACTCCCATACCTTCTCCACCTGGAAGTGAACCTTCCCCTATATATAGACCACCCTCCCCTCCCCCCACTTCACCATTGCCATCACCATCACCATCACCATCACCATCACCACCATCAACATCACCACCATCACCATCACCATCACCATCACCATCACCTTCACCTATAGTGGTTCCTTCACCACCATCCCCTGTTTACACTCCACATTCTCCTCCTCCTCCGCCACCACCCTTTTACTCTCCTCCATCTCCCCCGCCATCACCAGTCCATACACCACCTTCACCTAACCCAACTCCAACGCCAACATACTGTGTACGGTCGCCACCTCCTGCGCCGCCAAATTCTCCACCTCCACCTGCTCCTCAATTAACCCCGCCCCCACCTTCGCCTTATTATTACAACTCACCGCCACCTCCAACACACTCACCTCCGCCACCTCCCACATACTCACCTCCTCCACCCACATATTCCTACCAATCACCGCCACCTCCACCACCGGTACATTCGCCGCCTCCACCATCTCCGCCACCCTGCATAGAACCTCCTCCACCGGTCCACTATAGTTCTCCACCACCCCCTGTCCATTACAGTTCACCACCACCACCACCTAGCCCTGTTCATTATAGTTCTCCGCCGCCCCCAGCTTCACCACCACCATGCGAAGAAACTCCACCGCCTCCGCCGCTTACACCACCACCATGCGAAGAAACTCCGTCTCCAGCCCCTGTATATGAAGGGCCATTGCCACCTGTGATCGGAGTCCCATACTCATCGCCTCCACCACCACCTTTCTATTAATTCTTTTGTGATGTTCTCTCCTCTAACCTTTCAATCCCTCTCCAAGACAATTCACACTTCTTTTTTTTGCGGCAAATTTTTTCTGTAACACACGGCCTCTTCCTGTGCCTCCTCAATCAATCATCACCACTTTGTCCAATGCAGCATTTGTCCTTATTTGGATTTCTATCATTTTGTGCTTGCGGGTTAAGAGGAGAAAGCTTCTCCCTATTTTGATTTGAATTGTTATGAATATTCCCAGTTGTGAAAATAAAAAAAAAATGCCAGAAAAAAACGAGTAGGTTGCAGAGGAAATTGTATGTATAGGGATCAAACGGGGACCATAATTTTCATGGCTGCAAAACCATTGTAGCGGTAGCACTTTCTGCTGCTGCTTAGCTTCTACTTCTACTTCCTGGAGTTTATTGTTATTATCTCTTATTATTATTATTATTATTATTATTATTATTATTATTATTATTATTCTTATATTTTTTTTTTAAACTTCTACATTTTGTGTATTTTGGTTTGCTGAATTTTAAGTAGTTCCCTGTTTATCAGCACTCTTATATGTATCTGCTATGAGAATTGAGATCATGGATTTCAAAGGTGTATTTTTGGGGACATCCCTGCAACTTCAAGCGTGGTTGTTTTTGCTTCTATTTTAGTCTTTGCGTGAAATACTAAATAATGGATGAAACATACATGAGTAGAAAAGAGGTGTCTCTCATGGAGGCAACCACCACCATATACTACATGTCCTGATTGAGATCACGGTGGTGGGGCCTCAATCACTGATGAATCTCCCAAAGGTAACGTTAAGGAACACCAATTTTTTAATGAACTCCCTTCTGCTTCATTTGATTATTAAATCCTAAATATTGTTTTTCTAAGTTTAACCCTCTGTGTGCAAACCTTTGATTTGAATTTAAATCTGCACAAACATCGAACATGACACCCATCGGATTCTCGACAATAGTACTATTAAACTTGTGACTAGCCCAATTATGTGTATATATTATGCCACTTTGTAAGAAATTATTTTGTGTGTGGCATGTTTGACGGAGGATCTCCAAGTTAAAATAGTGTCTTGAAGTTACAAATTACCCAATAAAAAACCAACTAGATAAACTTGACTATCCTTCTGCAATTGCCAAGCTAATCCAAAACCAGCAAATGAATGAATGAAGCATTGGTGAGTGTTGACACTAAAGAAGAAAAGGAACTTTATAGGCATAATTCAAATGTGCACACAAAGTTGATCTAGGCACAAACTGGAGTTTACATCAACTTAATTTTTGACAATTTTTATATTAAAATTAATTATGGTGAAATAAAAATTGTTTGAATTACAGTGCTGAAAAATCATTTTTAAATAAAAAAATTATTAAAAAAGACATGAATAAACCTAATAACTAATAGATAGTACAAATCTTATTTTAATTTTAATCTTATCTTAATCTTAATAGTATACAATTAGGAAGCTCAATTGCTAACGTAGCGGCTAAAGAGTGAATATAGGGAGCTAAATGCTTAGGTGTCGTTGTTAGAAAATTTGTTTTTTCAATTATTTTTAATTTGAAAAATTAATTTAATTTAAAATTTAATTATTATTTTTGTCCTTATTTCTAATTTCCTAACTGAGTTTTTTTATTTTTTATCATTATTATTTTAAAGAGTTTGATAATAGTAACTAAAAGTAATTTTAATTAAATTTAAAATGTAAAATTGTGAACATAATGAATTTTTATATATCTTTAATTAATTTAAAATTCAATTAGAAATTCTCATTAGAATTTTTATTTTTTAATTGTAATATTTCACTAAAACAATTTCAACGTGAATTTAAAATTTAAAATTGATCCAGATAATATGCTTACGATTGTAAAAATAAATTTAAAACAATTAATTGATGTGTTAAAATTTAAAACAATTATTTACACTTTCTTTTAATTAATTATATTTAAAACTTTTAACTTTTAAATATAAAATACGGTTATTGACATACTTACAAAATGATTTTTTTTATTTGCATAAAGGGAGAGAGTGAGATGAAGAGGGAATGAGGGAGGTATAGAGATAGAGTAGGAAAGGTACAAAGGGAGAGAGAAAAAGAGAAAAAGAGAGATGATGCAGACGAGAAAAAGAGAGTGGGAGTGAGAGAGATAAAGAGAAGGGGGAGAGGGAGAGTGGGAGTGGGTGTGGGAGAGAGTGTGTGGGGGAGAGAATGAGATAGGGAAAGGGAAATGGAGAGAAAGAAAGTGATGAAAAGGGAGAAGGATAGGGAGAGAAAGAAAATGTTAGAGAGGAGCGAAGGGGAAAAAGAGAAAAGCAGAAAGAAAACTAAAGAGGAAGAAGAGCAAGGGAAAAAGATAGAGGGGAAAAGAGTAAGATAGTGGAGAATAGGGAGAGAGGGAGGGGAGACATAAGGGGAGGGGGAGAGAGAGGGATTGATAAACATAAAGAGAGAGGGAATAAGGAAGAGAGAGATAAATAGGGGAGAGAGAGGGACAAAGGGAGAGAAAGAGAACGAGGGAGAGGGATAGGGAGAGAGAGAATGGGCGAGAGGGGGATAGGAGAAGAGAGAATGTGCGAGAGGGAGGGAGAAAGAAAGAAAGAAAGAGGAAAAAAGAGGGAGACGTGGAGCAAGGGAGAGGGTGGGGGAGATGGGAGAGAGGGGAAATAAAGGAAAAGAGAAAGTGAACAAGGGAAAAAGAAAATGGGCGAGAGAGATAGGGATGGTGAGGGTGATACAGAGGAAGAGAGAGAAAGAAAGAAGGAGATAAAGGAAGGGAACAAAGAAAAAAGTGGGAGAGAGGGAGCGAGGGGGAGAGATGGGAGAGAGGGAGAGGGAAAGTGAGAAAGAGGGGGAGAGTGAGATAAAGTGTGGGGAGAGAGAATGAGAGAGGGAAGGAAAAATGGAGAGAAAGATAGTGGGAGAGAAGTAGAGAAAAAGAAGGATAGATAGGGAGAAAATGAGAGAAAAAAAGAAAAATAAAGAGAGGAAAGAGGAACTGAAAGAGTGCGTGTGTGAAAGAGTGAGAGAGAGGGAGCTGAAGAGAGAGATGGAGAGAGAGAGAAAGACAACGTGATGGAGAGAGAAAGATGGAAGAGGGAAAAAGAAGGATAGAGAGAGGGATTAGGAAAGAGAGAACAAGTTAAGAGAAATATTATATATTTTAAAATTAGGGTTGATGATAATATATTTATTATATTGATTAAATAATTTTAACGATAATATCAAACTAAATTCTATAAATTATTTTATAAATTATTATACCTAATTAAATTTAATTAAAATATAAAGCCCGTGCATTAAACGGGTTAAATACTAGTAAATATTAAATTAGAGGTAAAACATTAATAAAATATAAAAAGGATAAATAATATATGAATAAATTCAATAACCTATAACATGCTTGAATAAATTATTTAATAACCTCTATAACTTTTCTATAAATGTTTCATAAATTTTTCGGTGGAAATTCAAATACAATTGATTTCATGTGAAATTGCTTATTAATTACTTTTAAATGAATTAATTTATTTGATCAAAATATAATTTAACAATTTCAAATGACAACATCATATAAAGTCATCTGACATGAGTTACCACCAAGTTTTTCGATACTCTCGCCACTCTTTTGTAATTACTTCATAATCTAGAAAAGTTTTGGCACAACCACCGCCTATTTTACCATGTAAGATATTTATTTATTTTTAATATCACTCAATTTTTCTAAAATTATTTTTATTTTAAATTTGAAATAAAAATTAAACCATTAAAAAACTCTTATTTTATCTGCATGTATAGAGAGATGTAAAATTAACTGGATTCCATAGATTGAACGCACGCTGGAGGGTAGGTACTTGTATTAACTAGCTAACTAGTTAATGCAATAAGCCAATAATGCACGCACCAAATAGGCAAATATTAGGTGAAAAATTGCATCCCCTACTGAAGGCAGTGTCGGTGTCGGTATATTTATCTTTATCCACGCACAGTAACTTTTCCCTATAAAAAATGGCTACACACGATCCACTTGTCCTTGCACATAGGAAAATTGGTAAATAATGCAACGCAAAGCAGTAAAGGAAGAAGGATATGTTCCGGATCTAACACCACTAGGAGGGACAATGACCTTTTATCATAGGGACCCCTCCATAGATAATATAATATTCACATGGAGCTTTTTCGTACTAATTAATTAACAATAACATGCATGATATGAAAATTATTGATCGATGTTAGAAGAAGTTGGCTGACTTGTCCGATCCAATTACCTCTTCTCAGATAGACATTATACGTTTATAACTACCATTCAATTAAGGTTCTGGGGACAGCCTGTGATTAGGTCAAGCTTATTTAATGGCGGATCAGATACGGAGTAGTGGAACCCCATCGTCGCATTAAAAAGAACTCCCATGCAAGTGCACATTTCAAGAAACATAAAGAAGATGCCATTATCTAATTAATGCGCTTTGAAATGTTTAGTTGTTGTTAATATCTGACTTTTAGACATATTTCTAGTATGGCATTTTGTAATATTTGCACAGTTTCTATTGAAGAATTACCATAAACATAGTTTTGTAAAACTATCATAAGATCTAAGGATTTTAAATAATATCCCAAAATAAAAAGCAAATTGCTTGGTATGCAAGGGAGGAAGTTTCAAATTAAATAAATCTCAGGTTGTAGAATCATCTAGCTCATTCAATAATTATTGGTGAGGGACATGGGAGACAGTGCCAACTAATTCATGTGCTTGTTTGCCTAATCACACGCATTGTTCAAGGACGACAAAAATCTCATGATATATATATATATATCTAAAATTAAAGAAAGATAATTGTGATTTGTGAAGATACAAACTAAAATGCGAGATATACCCAGTTATTATTATTTTCCCACTTGTCAGTGAAGAAAGAAAGGGGAGGGAAAAAAAGAAAAGGAAAAAAAAAGATGTTCAGAACAACCAAAAGTAAGTTCGGAAAATGATATACGTTAATGGACATATCTATATGGATTTTGATTTTGAAAGATCTGAATTTATATGTAGTTTTATCAAACATATTGAAATCAAATGTACCATTAATTCCAATCATGAGAATGTTTGCCGTGGATTGCGTCCGAGATTAGTATAATCCCCTTCATACATGCATCGCGTCAACCCTCTTATATTCATTCACAAATATGTAACGTGCAGTGTTGTCATGCTATGCACATTCTTTTTCAATCAAAATTTTATGGTTTAGGTTTCAATGATTTTTTTTTTTTTTTTTTTTACTTTCGACGATGTGAGTTTGTTATTTGGTGTTTAGGATATAGGTTTTGTTTTAAAAAAAATGATTTTCTAAAGCAATATTAGTACATATTATTATATATGTAATATAATCAATTAATTCACTTATAAAAATTTAGAATTTAGAGTTTAAAATTAAGAGTATATTGTTAAGTAGTGTTAGATTCTAGAGTTCATTTAAAGTAATTAATATCAACAAAAATTCTATTTGGGTATATGGGCTACGATACAACATGGTATAATTATTAATTTCTAAATAATAATTAGGGTATTATTCACTTTTTTTTTGTTGGTAAAAGGTTTCGGATAAATAATAATAATAATAATAATAATAATAATAATAATAATAATAATATAAGATTTATGATAGAGTTAAAATTTAGTGTTTGAAAATTGGATTTAAGTTTTTTTTTTTACTTAATTTAGTATGAGGGTTATATTTTATTTTTTTAGTATATAGATTTTGTCGTAAACATTTTTTTGTTACATTAAATAAATTGATATTATTGATGTTTTCATAAATTTAGGGTTTATCGTTTATAATATATTATAGAAACTGTTAAAAGTTTTATGTTTTAGAAAATTTGTATTTAGTTTGAAAACACTTTTTCACATTGAACACATTAACATTAGTTTAAGTTTTCTATAAATTGTATTTATATATAATCAACTCATTCATTTATCAAATAAAGAAAAAAATTGTATACTTTAGGAATGATATTAAAATTTAGATTTTAGGGTTTAGATAGAGTCTACAAAATTTTTATTTTTCATTTAGGAAATTAAGATTACCATAGTTAATAACGTTGAACGAGTTTTTAGTCATATTTATACTATTTTAGATTTTTTTTCTTTTTAGTGTAGATATTTTAGATTTTTTATTTTTTTGGGTTCGTGCACGACCCCAACAAGGAAACAAGCAAACAAAATCCCACCCTCCTTAGAACGGGTGTCAAAATTCCTTAGTTGCAAGGTAACGTTCTGAATGGGAGATCTGAAGACAAAATTTTTTTTCTATAGAGACAGGGATTGGATAAAATCCCCCAGAGGCATGGCGGGACTAAGGGGGGATTCTCCGGCCCCATCCCGAATCTCCAAAATTTAATAAATATTTAAAATATATTTATTTAGATAATATATATATTGTAGCTTTTTATGTAATTTTACATTTTGGAACTTTTCAAACCATTAAAATTTTTTTTTTGATATTTAAGATCGAAAAGCAGCAAAACAAAGAACCAAAAGAAGGCAAAGAAGCCAGTTACAGCAGCTACAAATATAGAGAAGTAAAAGAAAATAAAGGAAAATAAATAAATTAAAGCTTTGATTCAAACCATGCAAGAGCTCAAAAACGATCAGTCCCAGGCCCAGCAACACTACCACCACGGCACCAACATACACGCATACTCTCTCCACATGCATAGGACCCCTCTAGTTAGCTGCATTATGCCATATACTGTTCTTCCCCCCTCTTCCTTAATTCCCATTCCTTACGCCATGAGTCCACAAATCCAATAATGCTGTGCTTCACCTTTTCAATGTTCAGTGCCTCATTATTAAAAATGATCCTATTCCTCTGCCCCCAAATGCACCAAACCACTGCAAAGAAAATAATTGCCCAAGTCAGTTTAACCTCCTTTGATAACTTCACCTCCAACCATGATTCGAAACAGCTCCTTGCCGATCCTGGCCAAACCCAACTGATCCCCCAAAATTGCAGGACTAAACACCAAATGGACCAAGACTTCCTGCATCCAAAAAACAGGTGGTATACCGTCTCATCTTCCTCCAAACATAGCACACACCTAGCCAAACTTTGTTGCAACATCCCCACTCTGACCAGTTTATCTTTGGTGTTTAAGCGCTCCAGCAAGACAAACCACAAGAAAATCTCAACTATAGGGGGGACAAGACTCTTCCAAAGGTTCTTAGAGAAATTATACATACTAGCATCCAAATCCTTATATTTGTTCTTACAAACAGCCGTTAAGAAGGAGTTTACCGAGTACGTACCTTTTTGTCCAACATCCAGATCCACTCATCGGACTCATCCCTCCTCATGTTCACCTTTGAAAGTACTCGCATCAGGCTATTTAGTTCCTCCATCTCCCATTCTCTGAGGTCCCTCCGCCACTCAAAGATCCAAGTCCATACCGCTCCGTCCCAAGTTCCAAATTCCGAGATTGCCTCATTCTTCTTTGTTGTTGCTCTGAACAAATGGGGGAAAACCTTATTCAGTCTCCCTTCCTTAATCCACAAGTCTTCCCAGAACAGTGTTTTGGAGCCATCCCCTAACTGTAACCTCAACCCATCCAGAAATAGCTTACACAGTTCTGGTTCGATATGTCTTAATTTTCTTATTTCAGCCCACACCCCACCTTGCAGCCCTCCTTCCTGCATGACCATTGATCTGTTCGGTTCCAATTCGTTACAAGAGCAGATAACAGACTTCCAAAGCGGGCAATTCTCCTTGTCAAACCTCCACCACCATTTGAATAACAGTGATGTGTTCTTTAAAGTCACATCTCCCACGCCAAGACCACCGAGTCTCTTTGGGCGTTGCACCATTTCCCAATTAATGGAGGGCATCCCCCGCTTCCCATCAGCTTTCCCCCAAAAAAAACCGGGATTGCAAGGAAGTAATTTTCTTTGCCATTTCTTTCGGCATCTTGAACAAGCTGAGGTAGTACATTGATAAGTTGTTTAATACCGACTTAATCAAGACCAGCTTCGCTGCTTTAGATAAATATTTCCCTTTCCAACTTCTCAACCTATCCTCCACCTTCCTAATCACCGGTTCCCAAGTTTTAACACGCCTTGGGTTTGCTCCAAGAGGTATCCCGATGTATTTCATTGGCAGCTCTCCAACCACACACCCTAACAACCTGCTGGCTTCAATCGTATCCTCCCTACTGCAGTTGACTCCGATAATTGCAGACTTCTGGAAGTTGATCTTAAGGCCTATCATCAACTCAAACCCAATCAGCACCCTTTTATAATTCATTATTGATCCCTTATCGCACAGGCATAAGAGGATAGTGTCATCAGCAAATTGCAGATGACTAAGCTTGATATTATCACCTCCAACCATAAGTGGTTTGATCAATCCCTTACCCTTCATTCTAGTAAAAACACAATTGAGAACTTCACCAACTAGAACAAAGAGAAAGGGAGAGAGAGGATCTCCCTGCCGTAGTCCCCGTTGCAAATCGAAGGGAATGGTTGGCGTACCATTCACCAAGACCGACATGGAGGCAGTACTAATGCAAGTACGAATCCACGCCCTCCACCTTTGTCCAAAGCCCATTCTTTTCAATACCAAGTCTACGAAGCTCCACTTGAATCTGTCGTACGCCTTTTGAAAATCTAATTTGATAAGCCATGCCGCTTTCTTACGCTTCTTTAGCCAGTGTACCGTTTCGCACGCAATGAGTGCCCCATTTGTAATCTTCCTACCACCCACAAAGGCAGCTTGTTCCTCCCTAACAAGTGAAGCCATTAACGGCTGTAGTCTTCTTGTTAGTATTTTCGAGATGACCTTGTAAATGCAACTGACACACCCGCTCGGGTGTGGATGCTTTCGTTCGTTGTACTTCTGAAAGCACCTTATCCCTCGCGGGCTGCGTCGGGACGTTTTAAAAGAGGTGTCACAAGTTGCAACCAAAATACCGAGTAGGACTAGGGTCGTTCTGCTCATGAAGTGAAAGGGAAAGTCTGTTTTTGATCGGGGTTGGTTGCAGTTGAGTTTGTTTGAAAGCAGTTCGCAGGTTGAAAGCAGTTGAAAGCAGTAAAAGCAGTTAAAAAGCAGTAAATGAGCTGATAATAAAAGGAGTATCCCGGCTATGAGTTGAAATACTGTGCATCACTGTCATTGCTGCTATGTCCCAGATCGATTAGACACCCCCTAAGAAGAACCTCCGCTATATCCGAAACTAACTAGCTGTGTGGCAACGAACCCACAATTCCGGGTTCAACTCACATTTGGAGCAGGTGTTGCTTGGAGTTCGTGACTCAGCCCCCGGCTCCCAAGAGTAACCCGTTGTCACCGGTACAATCCTGCTGTCACCAGGACCTCTTGCGCGTAAGCAAAGTATGGAGCCTCTGATCTATGCCTAGGGCTGACAAACTCTATCGGATACCCGCTGTCACCGGGTCAGACCTGCTGTCACCAGGTTCCCAAGCACTTGTGCCATGCTGCCGTGGCGAACCTTGTACGGTCAAGGAACTGCCACTATGCTAGCAGGGGTGTAGGGCGTATAGCTTTACGGGATTGACCCGTTCCTCTAGCGTGATCTTTATGGGAACTTGCAGCTCTTGTCATTTGCACATTTCACCTCACAGCTGAGACACTATAGGACTCTACTCACTAATTGCGGAAATTATAAAAGTGGGAAAATAAATTGGCAGCATAACAGTAAACTAAATTGATTGAAATTGAAGTTCGGCAGAATAACAGTAAAATAAACAAACAAGTAATAAAAATAAAAAGTCTGGCTAGTGAATGGACAATAAAACCTAAAATGGAACCCTAAAAACTAAGCTAAATGTGGAAGTGGGCTCCCTTGAAATGGTGAAAAGCTGCTCTATTATAGATGCTGAGAACCACTGATGCGTACGCATAGAAGCTCTGAATGCGTACGCATCTGTGCCGAAACAGCCTATTGGGCGTGCCTCCCACGTATAGGATGCGTACGCATGGCTTCACTGATGCGTACGCATCTGGTCCAGCAATCGCCTTCTAGGTTTTGTTGCGATCCTTTCGTTCCTCTCGCTCTCTCCGGCCACTTCCGCTCCGAACTCCGCCTGTTATATCCTGAAACACTTAAGCGTACACATCAAGGCATCGTGCGGAACGGGAAACAGTTCAAAACACAGTATATATTGGCCGAAATAGCAGATATTACAATTACAGCCCTAAGGAACTACTAAGTGCAATTTGACCTATTTTGCTAATGTTTAAGCGATGAAGAGGTGACAATTTGTCAATTTAAGCAGTAAAATAAACTGTCGGAACGGGTTTCATCACCTCCCCACACTTAAATCTTGGCATGTCCTCATGCCCAATTAAATCAAAAATAGAGGAGTGAGCACCAATGTTGTGAAGGAATAATTATGAATACATAGAAGGAAATCAAAAACTGTGCAAGAGTGGGCGGAGAGTACTGCAGCAAGTACTAACCCAACCGAATCGTTTAAGCTCAAGGAAAAGATATAATTGATCTCACACAGTGCAAAGGTTCACCAAGCACATAAAGGAATAAGAACCTTACCCGGTCGTGTTTACGCTCAGCTCTCGGTGTATCGAGTTAAAAAGGCTCTCAGTTCCCATCCAATTCCTGTTTTTCTCGACTTGCCTTTCATCTCGTCAGTCCATGCTGCTGTGTATACCTGTGTAATCATCAGAAATGTCTTTTTAAGCTTGTAACGGGGCTAGGGTGAAGGTTCGGAAGTATTAATTTGGGAAAGGTGCGCTGAAAGTTTGAACATTCTGATTAATCCAAGACACCTATCCTGATATTCTTCACTCTGTTCCCATGTCCCCATTTTGTTTTCATGACATGCACTTCTTCTTTTAATTGCGTGGCACTCGCATTTGACGTTGTTTTTCCGCAGCTTTGCTGCCTGAGGCGGCAAGGGTTCTTTTTCAGAGCTTTTCTTCTTTTCAATTTTTCATTCCCTTGTCGTCCCTTTTGATGTTTGTGCGAGTGCCTTTTCTTTTTAGCGCTTTAGTGCATGTATGTGCCCTCCAAATGCCTTTGATTTTCTTTTTGGAGTTCTCCCTTCTTTCATCCTTCACACGAATGGTTCATCTTGATTCCCTTCCTTTTCTTCTCTCAAAAATTTTAAAACCACCCTGCTAAATCTTGGATCAATCAGAAGATCAAGTAGG
>JASCZI010000057.1:28489-42144 GCA_036250425.1 Stylosanthes scabra
TGCAGTGTATGGTACCAATCTTTTGCCCTATCGTCCAAAGAGAAAGGCAGAGCGAAGGCTTTCACTGCATCGTCATCACCACCGGTCCTTCTAGCGGTGGCACAGATAACCTCAAAATCCTTGATGTGCTTGATGGGGTCTTCACCCGGTCTACCACAGAATTTCGGCAGAAGTTTTATCAGTCCGAACTTGAGTTCGAAGTTCGCATTAAGTTCAGGAAATAGGTTGGGCTGGTTGTCGAAAGCTGTGCTCGCACCACCCAACTGTTTGAGAGTTAGTCGTTCCGCCATGGTAGAGGTACCTGAAACGGAATAACTAGATTGTGTATCAGAATCGGAACTAGAATCACAAGAATAGAAAGGGTTGTTATTCAATGCCCGTCTCGCAAGTTCAGCTCAACGCCTGGCTTGCCTTGTTCGGCGTAAAGTTCGTTCAATTTCAGGATCAAACAACAGCGAACCAGGAGACGAATGCGACCTTAGCATACAAATAACAATTCAAAAAGAAAAATAAAAAGCAATATGTACAGTATTCACAGACAATAAAAAACAAACAAATATTCCGCTTCCCCGGCAACGGCGCCAAAAACGTGACGCGCCCGCTCGGGTGGGGATGCTTTCGCTCGGGTGGGGCTGTGTCGGGACGTTTTAAAAGAGGTGTCACAGGGTGCAACCAAAATACTGAGTAGGACTCGGGTCGTTTTGCTCAGGAAGCGAAAGGGAAAGTCTGTTTTTGATTGGGGTTGGTTGCAATTGAGTTTGTTTGAAAGCAGTTCGCAGGTTGAAAGCAGTTGAAAGCAAGTAAAAAGCAGTAAATGAGCTGATAATAAAATGAGTATCCCGGCTATGACTTGAAATACTGTGCATCACTGTCTTGCTGTTATGTCCCAGATCGATTAGACAACCCTTAAGAGGAACCTCCGCTATATCCGAAACTAACTAGCTGTGTGGCAAAGAACCCACAATTCCGGGTTCAACTCACATTTGGAGCAGGTGTTACTTGGAGTTCGTGACTCAGCCCTCGGCTCCCAAGAGTAAGCTGCTATCACCGGTACAATCCTACTGTCACCAGGACCTCTTGCGCGTAAGCGAAATATGGAGCCTCTAATCTATGTCCAGGACTGACAAACTCTATCGGATCCCCGCTGTCTCCGGGTCAGACCTGCTGTCACCAGGTTCCCAAGCACTTGTGCCATGCTGCCGTGGCGAACCTCGTACGGTCAAGGAACTGCCACTATGCTAGCATGGGTGTAGGGCGTATAGCTTTACGGGATTGACTCGCTCCTCTAGCGTGATCTTTATGGGGACTTGCAGCTTCGGTCATTTGCACATTTCACCTCACAGCCGAGACACCATAGGACTTTACTCACTAATTGCGAAAATTATAAAAGTGGGAAAATAAATTGGCAGCATAACAGTATGTAAAAATCGCGGTTTGCAAGAAATAATACTGACAGAATAACAGTAAAGTAAATTGATTGAAATTGAAGTTCGGCAGAGTAACAGTAAAATAAACAAAGAAGTAATAAAAATAAAAATTCTGGCTAGTTAATGGACAATAAAACCTAAAATGGAACCCTAAACACTAAGCTTAATGTGGAAGTGGGCTCCCTTGAAATGGTGAAAGGCTCCTCTTAATGCGTACGCATCTGTGCCGAAACAGCCTTTTGGTCGTGCCTCCCACGTATAGGATGCGTACGCATGGCTTCACTGATGCGTACGCATCTGGTCCAACAATGGCCTTCTTGGTTTTGTTGTGATCCTTTCGTTCCTCTCGCTCTCTCCGGCCACTTCCGCTCCGAACTCCGCCTGTTATATCCTGAAACACTTAAGCGCACACATTAAGGCATCGTGCGGAACGGGAAATAGTTCAAAACACAGTAAATATTGGCTGAAATAATAGATATTACAATTACAGCCCTTAGAAACTACTAAGTGTAATTTGACCTATTTTGCGTGTTTAAGCGATGAAGAGGTGACAATTAGTCAATTTAAGCAGTAAAATAAACCGTCGGAACGGGTTTCATCACCAACCCACCATACTTATGGGCCTAAAGTCCTTCAACTCGTCAACCACTCTTTCTTTGGGGGCCAAAGTGACCCAAGTGAGATTAGAACTCTTTGGGATCTCACATGAATCAAAGAAGTTCAATAGGATCCCCATGAAGTCCTTACCTACCACACTCCAAAGCTCCCTGATTGCTTTAAAATTGAACCTATCAGGACTTGGAGCTCTACTGGGCTCACAATCTCGCACAGCCGCTTTAATTTCTTCAAGCGTCGGCCTTCTCTCAATCCAATCCGCCTCTTCTGGCGAAATCCTTGCCATCATGTCGTCTCTGAACTCTATATCAAAGAAGTGTTCTTCAGTATAGAGTTCCTTGTAGAACCTCCTAACTGCCCCCATGACTGATTCCACACCACTAAACCTCTCTCCCTCGATCACAATCTCGTCAAACGAATTTCTTCTTTTCCTGGATTTGGCCACCGCATGAAAGTAACGAGAGTTTTTATCCATACCTTTAGCATATCGGGATCTTGATAATTGGCGCCAGTACTCCTCCTTTTTGCTAAGCCAATTCTGTAGTAGGATGTTCAAGGCCCTGCCTCTGGCCAGTACACAATCGTCAACATTATCAAGCTCCCTCAGTTCATCTATCTTCCTTATTTCATCCTGAATTACTGCAATTTTCACATCCAAACTACCAAAGCATTCTTTATTCCAAACTCTAATGGGACCCTTGATGGCTCTCAACTTCTTTGTCATGTTCATCCCTTCTAGTTTGTGCCATTCACCTTTAACCATTCCAACAAAAGATGGGTGCTTTAGCCAAGCATCCAATGTTCGAAATGGTTTTGGTCCCCAATCCAAGTTCCCGGATTCCACCACTAACGAGCAGTGGTCAGAGAGCCCTCTAGCCAATGCAAACAATCTGAGCATATCAAAAGCCTCCTGCCATTCAATATCGATGAACACTCTGTCAATCCTACTACAGGAGTTGCCACTAAACCATGTGTACTTCCTACCACAAGGATCAATCTCCAGTAAGCCAAGGGATTCCACCCAATCTTTGAATTCTTCACTGTTTCTACTCAAAGTTGTACACCCCTTCCTTTCTTCAATTCTCAGAATTTCATTAAAGTCCGCTCCCCACATGAAGGGAACATTCCAAGCCTCTCTGAGGTTTAGCAGTTCATTCCACACAGTCAATTTCTCCTCTCTGCAGTGAGCACCGTAGACTACACAAACCGCAGCAACCATATTGTTATCCTTCAATCTCCCTCTCATCGCCACCCATCGCTTCCCAATTCTAGTTACCGTGTCTTGCATGAAATCCTCATCCCACATACAGATAACCCCACCCGAACTCCCTTCTGCAGCTGACATTACCCATTTACACTCACTTCCACCCCAAATTCGGTTAACTAATCCCCTACTCAACTTACCCTTTTTTGTCTCCGTGAGCCCGATACAACCCAACTTATTTTTCAGTTTCCAACCCTTCACCATCTCCACCTTTCCACCCCCACCCAACCCCGTTATATTCCAAAAACCAATTTTCATGTATTTAAATCATACCCACCTGTAACAAACTGCTCTTTCCTTGGCCCCTTCGGCTCGCGACAGTTTCTCCCTTCTGGCCCTCCCTTCTTCTTTCGTTGTTGCTCCCCTGTCTTGTACCGGGGCCTCCCTTCCATCCCTGTGATCTTTTGCTCAATCAATCTCCTTTCGCTTCCTTTGAAACATAAACCCCCATCTTCACACACAGTGATAACACATCTCGCTTCTCTCATCGGAGTAAGAAGGTGGAAGGAATTTCCAGTGAACCTTTCCTGAGCTTCACTACCCTCATTTTCATCGAACCCTAGAAACGTCGTATTCCTCACTATATGCGTTCCTAGTTTATGGGCCAATGATCTATCCAAGGGATCAGGAGCGAGGACAAGTCCCTCTCCCACACCTTCAGGTTTATGACCAAATTCTGGTCCAAACTGGTTATTTCCGAGAGACCCAATTCCTTCATCATCACTCCCTGCACTGTCCCCCACCACCTCATCCCCCGACCCAATTGCAGAGGAAAGGCTCATGTTTTCCAAGCCCATATGGGCATCTTGATTATTACTCCCACCCAACACCTCCTCAGCCTCACCTAGGCCCATTTATGAGTGTACTCCACCCGAACAAGGCTCCAATCCCCTCGGCTCAGAATAGTCCTTATTAATCTATTTCCAAAGTTGGGGCTCAAGCACTTCAAAGCCACAGGCCATATGGGCCTCTATTCTGCACAACCCAGATACAATCTCCGTCGCCTTATCCCCATATCCAATTGGCATATGCGGTAAATTTACCACCAAGTCCCTCACGTGGTTGGGTTCATTAAACCACATTGTTCTTGAGCTTGTTGCACAGCCGCCATTCTTGTTATTCCCATTGCACCTCTCCATCTCCTTGTCTCTTTTCAATAAAATGTCATCAATGATTGGGTCCCATATCTCACCCAACTTCTCTCTCCTGTAACTTGCCCCCGTCCGTTCCAATTCCTCATCGTCCTTCCATTCATCCGACGCAGCAGTCTCCGGTACCACCACCCTGCTATCTTCTTCATTGACCACCCCATCAGCATGCAAGGAAGCACTCTCTCTACACATACTTTCTTCGTTAGCAGACCCGGATGTGCTTGGGAACTATACATTTTCCGCCCAAATTCCTTTAGATATACTTCAAACTTCCTTTCCCCATCATCTAACTAGATCCATTCGTGGATCAGCTCCCATTGATATGAGTCTATCAATACACTATCACAGGTGTATGATAGACAGTAGTCTGTTAACTCGTCCATCATCACCGGCTTCCCATATATCTTCCCAATACTCATGAAAGTCTCTTCCGACCACAAATGAACAAGAACACGATCTCGATCCACACCCTCTTGGACCTGGTGCAAGAGAACCCCCACTGTGGTCTTAGCTCGTTGAATAAAGACTTCAGGCCAGTGCTTACCAGCGCAAAGTCCCTCGCCTCCACCGAATTGAACGTGAGGATACACTTGAACGGACCAAGGTCTCTACAATAAACGTCTCCTGGCCCCTCCCATCTCTCCGCTATTTGTTCTTTAATCCACTCAAACTGGATCGTGTCCAGTGACTCCGCCACCACACTCCTACTTAGGAGATCAGCCTGTATGGGATCAGTACGAACCTTTATGACTCTCCTTGCCACCGTCTTCTGCTCATCGCACCCACCTTTCTCAGCTTCCTTATCATCAACCCTTTTAGCACTGGGTCCCAAACATCCCTTCTTAACTTCTGCATATCCATTCCTCCCTTCATTTCTCACCCAATACAGCTCTTGGCCTCTTCTGAACTCAGCCATCTTCACCATCATTCGCCTACTACCGATATAGGTTCCGTTAAGGTTCTTCACCGCGCGTTCAGCACCCTTTCTGGAGTCAAACCTAACGAACGCAAACGAGGACCTACTATTCCTTTTGGTCTTCCTGGAGACGTATATATCTACTACCCCTCCAGCCCAGCCAAAGATACGATATAACATCCTCTTCACCACGTCCCTTGGAAGTCCATCAACAAAGATAGTGTGAGAGTTCCTCTCAACATCACGCCATCCACTCTCCCCATTTATATCCGGCCGTCTTTCACTCCTTCCACACCCCTACTTGCGTGATTTCTAGATCCGCCATCCGTCGTCGCTGTTCTCACCCATGACGATCAAGCCCAACCCTAAACCCTGTTGCATTCCTCCTAACAACCTGGTACAAACCCCCCAAACACTCTCCCCCTTGTCTCTCCATTCGGCATTGCCGGTCCTCACTATGAGCCACCCTCTAGGAATCCTTCCCTTCTCACACCGACACTCAGCACTAAACCCTAGCAGATATGATTTATTGATTGAATTGAATCATCAAAGTATGCATGTGATGTAAGCATAATTCAGGGCCCTTCAAACCATTTTAAATGACTTAAATTTTTTTATTAATTAATTTTTAGTATATGTTTTTTAGTCATTTTACATCTCATTATGTTGTACTATTTTATTTTTTTGAATATAATGTTAAAATTTAAATAATTTATTATTTTGAATAATCATATATTTAAATGATGTTTTTTATATTAGTATTTTTTATACTAATTTTTTATTTTTTTATTATTTTTATTAAAATATCCATTAAATTATTAAAAATGAGAAATGCATGGAGAATGAGGAATTCGTGAAAAATGGGGATGAAACGAAAATTCATGTGTGGTGGGGAATGGGGCAGGGACGAGCCCTTCGATGGCACAACTCCTAGCAATACCTTCAGAAGATCCTTGTATACTTAGGTATGTTTTGCAACGTTCCCTTCGCCTTTGGGTAGGTAGCTCAAATACTCAACTCCTAGAATCAAACTTCCCTGAAGAGACGATGAAGACTACGTACTATGCCTCAGACTTTGTCATTGCTTGTGCTATTAGCAAGAGGGTGTTTTCTCAGCTGGAAAACACAGGCAATGGTTTTCAAGTTTTTCCCCCTCAGCAGCTCACAACGAAGAGCCTCCATCACTTGTATTGGTGGGCGAAACATCCAATTTGGACGAAGGTTATTCGTAGCTGCCATTGAAGCAACCAAATCCGCCACTCGATTTCCATCTCTTGACGTCCACGTGAATCCACTTCTGTTGCTAATTGCTGAATGTCATGAAGAATAGCATCCACTTCCCCAATCGGTAACTTGGATTTTATGGCTTGAATCAAGAGTAAGTTATTAGATTCTTTTATAACTTACTCTAACATTAAATTTCTTGCTGCTATTAAAGCTAATCTGATTGCTTTTGACTCTGTAGTCCGAGAAGAATTTATTTTAAACCTTACTGATAATTTCGTTAATAATCTTCCTAAGTTATCCTTAAAAATGGCGGAGGTTGCACGCACCTTGAGAAGACTCCCTCTACAGCATCAGTGTTAACTTTGATCCAATTGCTTGGAGGAGATCTCCAGCTAACTCTCCTAGTATTAGTACTTGAATTTTCCTGCCTATTATGTTGTTGTTTGCCTTGTTGGTTTGCTGGTATGAATTGTTCCTCCATAATTTTAGCCTTGATGATTAATGGTTTTAGAGATACCTTTATATGTTGAAAAATTACATGATTTTGTTCCTTTTATATCTCCTAGCTTAGAAATCCTTTATCCTAGCCTTCCAATCACTAAATCAGCTTCTTCCTTCCCTTGTCTTCTTATTTTCTTACATCCGTCTAACACCCAGCTTCCAAACGATTTGACATTCTCGTTGAATGGTATGCATTAACATTGAGCACCGTACCAAGCTGCCTTAATCAAGGGACACGAAAAGATAGCATGCTTTCTAGTTTCAACGTTCGTGTTACAAAGTGAGCAGATTTGGTCAGCAATAATCTTCTTCTTGCATAGATTTCTCTTTGTTGGCAAAGTGTCAGTAGCAGCTCTCAATAAAAACATTCTAATCTTTGCTGCAATCTTTATCTTCCATATCTCTTTCCACAATTTCTTCATGTTCTCTTGTGACGACGAGCCTGCCTCTTTTCCTTTAAAGACCTCGGCTTTGGCGATGTGGTACCAGTCTTGACAGTAAATTCCCCGTCCCTTCTAATGCCATAATAACCTATCTTCTTTGGGAATCAAACTGATTGGAGTTCTCAAAACCATCTCAGCTATATCACTTAGGAAAGCTTGTAACATTGCAAACTTTGTGAACTCCAGTCCAACCCGTTTATTTGAGTTTTTTTTTTTAGGTGGTCATAGTCAGAATATAGTGTTGGTCAAACTTTGTTGTTTGTCATAGATAAGCATGGAGTCCAAACTCATGTAGAGGAAAGGGACATACAGGCCTAGTTTATTTTTTGTTAGAGCAATATATACAGCCCAGTATTCAGATATGTCTTTGATCCACTTATTAGGGAAAGCTTGTCAGGTCCAAATTGCAAAATACGAACCATGTTTTACAAAGAAAACAAACATATATGTATGTCTATTGTTTTACAATTCAGACATGCATGATTCTTTGTTTAAAAAAAAAAAAAGACATGCATGGTTGTAACTTGTAACGCCATAGGCAGACAGTTGGACAGATCCTTCACATGGGATGAGTTCCTCGAACCCCACAAATCCAACGAGGAAAATGGAGGAAGGAAGAATATTTTTCCTCTTGTACATAGATTTTATGTCTTTCAAAAAACTATGGAAATGAAAATGCAAGAATATCTCAAAAAGTAAAATGTGCCTTGTAACAGACTAATAGTAATTTGGAGGACTTTCAAGTTTTTATCATTTGAAGGTTTTGATGTATCTAATACCAAGAGATTGCTGATACAGACATTGGGAAATTCAAGATTAGTCTTAACATGGAAGCAATTGCCTATGCAAATAACTTATTTGTTCAGTTGGCCTTGGCAAGATTGCTACCGAAACTTGGAGTTGCGGTTTCATGTTTACCAGCTTTCTTTGTTCGCTTTTCTAGGAACCTTTTTTTTTTTTCAACCACCTGTATTTACCTGTATTATTGGAATCTTAGCAAAGTCTTTCAATAATTCTATATATTCTTTATATTGCTTTCATTGTTCAATCTTTAAATTTGAAATATAATAATAATAATAATAATAATAATAATAATTAATTCACATGTAATAAATAGTAAAAATATCATTATTATGTACAGTTAGCACTTCCTATTTTTTCTTTAATAAAACTAAATTTTATAATTTTTTATTTTTTTTAAGGTTTAGAATTTAGGAACTAAAATTTATAATTTAGAAACTAAAGTTTAAGATTTAGGGTTCAAGGTTTAAGAATTAGGTTTAAGATTATTTAAGAATTAGGGTTTAGAAACTAATATTTAGAATTTAAAGACTAGAGTTTAGAATTTAGAATTTTGATATTAGGGTTTAGGATTTAAGATTTAGAGTTTAAAATTATTAATTTTTTATACTAAAATAAAATAGTTAAGATGTATCTAATATATTTTTAAATTTTAAATTTGAAAAAGTTATTTTTCAAATAGAAGGAGAAAAAAATAAGAACAGTTTGATGTAATTAAATTTTTAAAATAAAAAAAAATGAGTGAAAGATGAAATTAATAGATATATCTAGTGTCATAAAAAAAAGTTTTTTTCTCCGGGTCTCATTTTTTCTCTTTATAAGTAAATCTTTTTATCATGCATGTTCAAGTTCAAGCATAATCCGTTTTCACCTCTATCCGATTATATATATTTATTTCATAAGACAAGTTGTCTTCCAGTGTATTACATCGGAGGAAAATAGGACAATTTGAACGTTTTTTTTTCTTACGGTTTTGTTAGGTGTACATATAAACACATTGAAGCACATAAATTTTTCCCACTTGAAAGAGTGATTAATTAGAATATGTTTGTGTGTTTTATGTGTATACCAATATTAATTGTTTTCCTTAAGAATAATCTGATCAT
The DNA here is from genome assembly GCA_036250425.1 of Stylosanthes scabra. Classification (NCBI taxonomy): domain Eukaryota; kingdom Viridiplantae; phylum Streptophyta; class Magnoliopsida; order Fabales; family Fabaceae; genus Stylosanthes; species Stylosanthes scabra. The sequence continues at coordinate 37,941 of JASCZI010000057.1, forward strand.
TTTATTCCCAAATCATTTTATATGGGTAAATCATATATATATATATATATATATGAAAAATTCTACTATAAAGATATTTAAGTGTCTTTTAGTGAGGATATTATTATATTTAGAAATTTATCTCTCTCATAATGATAGCATTAATTACAGATTAGATTTTAATAGTACAAATCAATTGTTAAGATTCAATATCTTTACTAGCTAGAAGACACATTGATGTCTTCACCAAAAACTTCCCTATATATGTATATATATATGATTGTTTCACATTATTCTAATTTATATTTTTTATTTTAACATATATTTTATATTAATTTTTTGATATTTTATTTATATGCATAACATAATTAATCTATAAACTATTTTGTTAGTACAATTTAAGTATTTAACTAACAAAAATAAAAAATATTATGTACATAAAAAAATCAATTATATATTGTTACGGACTGGCTCAATAAGGCCCAATCCATTAAACCAATAATTAACTTATTTGGTCCATAAGTCAAGGATCAAGCTAAAAGGTTGAAGATCAAACCAAAAGATGAAAGATTCGATGAGATCATGGAGATATCCCATCCGAATCTAAACCACCCGCTACTATATAAGCAGGAGTAACGCACCCTCAAGGTACGCATTCTCTTAACCCTAACCTCCATATTAGCCCTAGAATACTGATAATCCTAATTCTGGGATTTTAGTGCTATTCATTCATCACATCAACCACCTTCTTCGGATATAGCCCTCGGACTCTTCCGAGTGCTTCCCCTCGGAAGGAACACTTTCTCTCCCTCATTCTTATTGTCTACTCCCTCTCACAACGTAGGTCCATTGGATCATTATTGCTTAATATATATATTTTGTATTTTAATTTAGATAAATAATTGATTTAGTAACTATTTTTATTGGAAATGTAATAATATAAGCATAATAAAATAATACATCTGATTTTTTTTAAAAGTTTGGGTTTTTATTCTCAACTTCAAAGAGAAGATTACGGATAGTTGTACTATGATGACCCCCTTCGATATTGCCATCAAGAATCAATAGTGACAAACCAGTCTACACCAAAGTCATAGAGTCACGTAACCAAATCACAAACCAATTTACACCCAATACAGAATCCTAATAATCTAATCCATCCACCCTGTTACAAACCAAAAGCACCCCACGGAATGTTACATAATAAGACATATGCTAATTATATCAATGAGCTAAATCATTACAATTCCCAAGATCTCCAATGTTGAATCTGATCCTTGGCTTTGATCTGATTGGTTAATGGTTATAGTGATTAGTGAAACAATAAACATGGTACAGCAGCAGTGTGATGAATTTTAAAAAAATAAATTAAGGACACATGCTAAGTTTACAATGAACAAAAGATTTTAAATTTTTATATTTAATAAATATAAAATAAATATATTAAAAACTTAATTTTTTTGAATTCTCAATAAAAACAAATTTTAATTTTAACATGTAATTTTACTATATATTTTAATGCGCAAAATAAATAAACTCATAAATTAAACAATGATTTAGAAAAGGAAAGCAATGTCTCCTTGATTACCGCCAGTTTTGTTGGCCGTTAGTATACTTCACATCCACTGTGCTTAAGAGAATTTCTTCTATGTTTAAAGTAATTGTGTGGTAGTTTAGGACTTTTTAGGGCTGGTTTGCAGTTTGTGTTATATGCCTTAACACCTTAACATAGTTAACATATATAATTACTTTTTTAATATAGAATTTAATATCAACACTGTTAGGTAATTAATACGATTTGGTGAATGACTCATTGTTGTTATGTTGTTCACTCAATAAATAACAAGACTTAAACGTAATGTCTCTAGCTAGCTCACTTCTTTTTCTTATAAATTTAAAGCAATAATGTTTGATAGAGAATTCCTTCTTGGGGTCTTTGAGACTTTGACCCCCCCTTCCTCACCAAAAAAAAAAAGTTTGATAGAGAATAGAAAACCGGTCTTAAATGGTATAACATTACTCTATTTAGTATTCATTAATTACTACTAGAATAATTATGTAATTTTAGATAAATAGTATGTGTATAATTAGGAATATTATATGTATAAAATTTTAGATGTGCAAAGTAATTTTTTTATTTCATTAATCATTTTTTGATGTGCTACACTTCCTAGTTTTTTTCTCTCACCCGTTTATGTAATTTTTTCCCCCTTATTTTGTTCATGACTTTTGGACGTGCATGCGTGGTTTTCTAATTGAGTTAATAATAACCTTTGACATTTATTTGTATTTGATATTTTTGAATGATTATTTATTTTGGATTGATTGGAATATTACTATGCTTTAGATTGCTTTGGTCATTAAAAAAAAACGATGAACCAAAAAACATGGTAAAATATGGCTCCGTTACAAATTTTACATATTTCAAAGATATATAGTTTTGGATAGTTTAAAAGTGTCAGACATTTATATATTTTTAGCTAATTTTTTTAGTTAATTAAGTTAGACCCACTAACTCATCAATCTAAATTCTAATATAGCATTACAATTGATCAAATTTTAATGTTATAAATTATTCATTTGTAAATTTTCACGCTCTAAATGATTATTTTTATTGTATAAGAAGCATAGTACAAATTTTTATATCTCTAAAAAAATATAGCTTTTAAATAGCCTATAAATTTCAAATATCATTTTTCTTCATGTCAGACTTACTAATTCTGAATTTTAATAGATCGAGTGATATAATAATGAGAAAAAGAAGGGTTAGTAGTGGTGACAATATAGTGGTACTAGGAAACATGAGGAGAAAAAAAGTGAATGAACAAGCTCAGAACGATAATAAAATTAAAATTAAAATTTTATAAAAAAAATTGTAAATGTAAAGATGCTAGAAGATGATGAAAAGCAAGCATTGGTCATAAAGAAGATGAAAGAAAAAAAAGGTTGAATACATTGGAGATGAAAAGGAAAAGAAAACAATGAAATAATTAGAGATGATAATAGATATCATATGCTTTAAGTTCCATTCTTAGCATGAGATTTAAAATCTCTTCGGTTAATTTATCAAATTGTCATTATTTAAAAAAATTATTTCTTAAAATACGACATTTTTAAAATTATTTAAGCTTTTATTGTAAATTTGCAACATATATCCCCCAAAGCGGCTAAAGAGTATTACACGACATTTTATATAAAAAAATAAAACAGGAAAATCTATGTCACATTCTCACTGTAATACTTTTTGTATTATACATATATAGGCTCCATCTTTTCTCCCTTCTTTTCGGTAGAAAGTAGAAACTAGAAACTGGTTTTGCCTTTTTGAAATTTTATCCAATATGTGTGGGTCATGGATCATTCCAAGAAATTTTTTTATGAAGACTACATAGAGATCGGCGCATCGCTTTCGGCACATCATTATCATGCATCTATGGTAGTGTTTTGGGAGGCATACCGTATTCCTTTGGTGGATAGTTTGTCAGTTAGATTTTGTCTTGTTATGTTTTGGAAAAGAACATAAATGTCTTTGAAATGTTGCATTTTCGTGGTCAATTAAGCTAGGCTATGACGACTTAAGTTCAGTGTGTATTGTTTTGGAGGAAGGCCCAACTTTGGGCAATAATTTTTGGGTATCGTGTTTTGTGTGTCGTGGGTCGCCGTTGAAGGTGAATCTAACGAGAGAGCCGGCGGACGGTGTGCTAGATCATGCAGCCGGTGGCGAAGGCACGTCGGAGGAGAACTTCGGCAAGTGAGGCTTCGCAAAAGGTAAGAAATACGCACTTCTCGGTACTGCGAACGATGTGTACACGAACGTTGTCAATGAATTGGGCAATCGATAGTTTATTAGAATGATTGAACCGTGAAGGGGTTTTGATTCAAGTTGCTGTATATGGGGGCATTCTAAGTTGTGGGAATCTGACGGTTGTTGGAGGGACATGGTAGTCATTCGCAGAGTAGTTTGTTCATTTCGCATTAGTGGCAATCAATTTGTGATTTCTTTGTTCCAGTTATTGTGGAAGGGATATTGTTAAAATAAGTTCAATGACATGGCAGGCTAGTGACTAGTGAGATGTGCATAGGAGGGGTTGAATCGTCTGTAAACTTAGGTGAAAGTGCTGATTCTGCTGAGGTGTGAAGGTTTTTTTTTTTTCAAGGGAGGGGGGGGGGGTGTTTGTGGCCTTGTGAGAAGAAGGTGAAATTTTGCTCACACAGAATCTATAAT
>JASCZI010000057.1:71351-84588 GCA_036250425.1 Stylosanthes scabra
ATTTCTTTTCAGAATCTAAACTGTGATGCATTAAAATGTTTATCATTTTCAGGGTTTTCCTCCTAATTCAATTAGTAAGCATAATCCGGTTCATTACATGGCTCAATGAATGCTGTGAATCTGAAAAGTACGCAGCAAGATGGTAAGATTTACTCAGTAAATAAAAGAACTATTGGAACTAATAATTTTTTTGATATATTTGTAGCTATGTAAATTTTGATAATTGATTTGGTTTCATATAAAGTTTTGTTAAGCTTTGATAAGATGACAACTTGATGAATTTATTATACAATTGATATCAAGAATAATACTTTTATTATATATTTTGTAAATATGCATTGATAATCAATTTCCATGCAGCCAAATCCATGTGATGTTCTTTGCAACGACTGCATATGTTATATGTTTGGTGGGAATTATTTTGATGTACATTTGGTATGCACCGAAGCCATCTTGTCTCCTTAATATTTTTTTCATTACATGGTCACTGGTACTTCTCCAGCTCATGACAAGCGTGTCTCTGCACCCAAAAGTAAGTTATATCTTTTGCCATGTCTTTGATTGCTCAGTTCACCTTACCAAGTATCCTGATGTGGAATTTTATTGCTGTTGCTGTTGTTTTTATTGTTATTGTTATTGACTTGATTTAGAATTTCTACAATAGGTAAATGCTGGTATTCTAACTCCTGGGCTGATGGGGCTTTATGTTGTCTTCCTTTGCTGGTGTGCTATTAGAAGGCAGGGCTACCAATCTTTGCCTCCTTTCCAGACTTGTATTGATATTATTGTCCAATGATTTTTTAGCACTCTTTATTCTATATTATCTCTCAAATAAAATATGGGTGTAAAACAAACTGAAGAGACAGGCATCTGTATCTTTTGATTTCTGTTCATTTGTTGCTTACTTTTTGCTTCTCGCTTTCATCTCTAGTGATTCTGAGCTTTGGTATATATTTTGTATGCAGTGAACCAGCTGGGGAAAACTGCATCAGGAAATCAGACTCTGCAACCAAAACAGACTGGCTAAGCATCATTGTAATATTGATCTCTTTGCTAACTCAAATTTGAATTATCATCGAACTGCTCTTTGAACTTGGTAGCTGTACAGTAACAAATATATATTTCTATTGTGTATTTGAGTCTGAGTCTCTGTCCTAGATAATCTCTTGATTACCGGTGTCATGCACCTGTATTACTGTATCCATTAAAAAATATGCAAGGAAAACCTTATAATGTCACCAGAAAATGACTCAATGCTTCTTGTCTATTCCTGAAAATCTTTAAGCAAACTATAATAAAAATATCTTTTGGTTTTGATTCATCATATCTTCTTTATGAAAGTCAGTGATTTTAATTTATAAATCTTTGGAATACATTATGTCATTATCTGGTTTATCTAGGTTACTTTATTGGTGGTTGACTTTTGACAATGGCTATTGTTGGCAGAGCTTTGTTGTGGCAATACTGGCAATTGTTATTGCAACATTTTCAACAGGCATAGATTCCAAATGCTTCCAGGTTGGTTAAAAAAAACTGAGTTGACTTTGAACTTCAGTATTAGGTCCCCAAGACTTATCTGAAAGATCCATGCAGTTTAGGAAGGATGATACGCCAGCAGAGGATGATATTCCGTATGGCTATGGTTTCTTCCATTTTGTTTTTGCCACAGGAGCAATGTACTTTGCTATGCTATTGATTGGATGGAATAGTCATCATTCTATGAGAAAGTATGTTCCCTAACCCTGCCGTATTTGGCTCATTTCATTTTATCTACATTTCACTGAGCTTTATTTTGGTGCTTTATCCCTCAACAGAAAAATTTTAAAAATGTGAAAACAAAGAAAATGCATTCTAATACTAATAGTCATATGAATCCAAATGCGGAAATGCCCCTGACCTAACAAATTTGCTTCCCATGAAGTTTTAGTTCTCTTACTTTATTTGTGTATATAATTCTGAATCCTAGTACTTTATTAAGTAATATTAGTCAGAATTCAGCACCATCAGCACCTTGTAACTTAAATCATCATCATCATCATCATCATCATCATCATTTGTTGTTTTACACTGATAATGCTAGGTACAAGTCATTTAAAGTTGATTATCTATCTTTCGGTCACTCAATTTTTGCAGAAGTAAGACATCAAACCTTTTTATTCTTCTGCAGGTGGACAATTGATGTAGGCTGGACCAGCACATGGGTCAGAATTGTAAATGAGTGGTTGGCAGTGTGTCTTTATCGTAAGTATCTTTCTGGTAAAACTGAAGTCCAACATAAACAGTTGAAATTTATCTAATTTGCTAAACATAAAGAGTTGAAATTTATCTAATTAAGTTGCAATTAATCGAAGTTTATCTCTTTTCAGTGTGGATACTGGTGGCTCCAATCTTATGGAAGAATAGATATACTGGTTCTGGTTGAAAACTTCTGAATCATATTCTAGTTTAAATATTTTTGTTGGGGATTAAGATCTTCAGATTGTTTCATATCTCTGCTGCACATTTAGTGAGCTTCTCCAGCTCTGCAAGATATGAGAGAATTTCAGTTGGAATATCCTGGACCAGGACATTCTCAAGCAGAAAAAATGGTTCGTAGGGCCAGGGGGGACAGAAGGAATGGGTTTGGCACAATGCACATATACCAATTGGATTTGTTCCATTTTCGATGAATATACACAGTTTGGAAAAAAGAACGAAACACTTATTTACTTGTACATGTATCAATGAGGAAGCTTAATTTGTACTCTAATATCATTAATAGATATATTTGGAGTTTTTCATATTCATAACTTGTCGTGTTATTAGTTAACAGTATAAGAGGAGTTTGGTGTTGATTGCACTAAAGGCATGTCCCTACCTTTTTTGTTAAAATAAGAAAAAGGCTTTGGGTTGCTTTCTGCTGTAAATTGGTTTTCTTGCAAACCCTGTGAAGTCTAATTTCTATTAATTCATGACGCAGATAGCACTGCGTTGCCCTTGCCGAAGGTCGATACAGCTGAAGATAGTTTTCCCCTTTCCCAAAACACATGCCATCACGCAACAGACATCGGATAACACAGTAAGAGTTTTATAGAATTGAACCTTGATTTTTCTTAAGTGTTCTATGTTTATGTTTTACCGTTAGAGGCAATGGATGGAAGAAATTGACTAGGTTATTAGCAATTCCATTGTTTACAGGTATGCATGCATATTCTGCTTCGTCTAAGTGCGATCTTAGCCCCTTTATTAAACGCTCGATCATACACAACAGTCTTGCAGTCTTTTCAAGGATAATAACTACGTATATAACTTTTCCTTCTTTTTTTTTTAATTCAAAATACGTATATTGGCTTTTGATCTTAAAGATGAAAAAAAAAAATCGTCTTAACTCAAAACGAATATTTATGAAAATTACTAGCTACAGAGAAAAATCCATCATCATACTCTTATGGGGTTGGAGAGGAGAGGGGAGGGGAGGGATGCGGGGGTATTTTTGTTTAATGTGTCTGAAATACTAAGAAAAAATAAAGGGCGGTGATAGGAAGTTTCTAATTGTTCTTTTAATAGAGTAAAAAACTTGAATTTTCTTCATTTAGAAGTTAGGAAGAATAATTAAAACTTAAAAGGATGAGTTAGGTATTTAAATAATTTTTTAAAAAGAAATAAACTTGAGTTTCAATGATTTTTTATTGGTTAAATTAATAGAGAAAACTCACGTACATATTGAAAAGATACATAGTATACAGATTACAGTGTTAAATGCATTTAGAAAAAATGATAAATAAAAATAAAAAAGAAGTGGGACTTACAAACATACATTATTTTACACCATTCTTTGTATCTCTGCACTTTTTCTTTCTGTATGAGAGTACTCGTCTAAATTAATCTGTCCTTTTTATAGATGAAATTTGTAATTAACTCTAGTTTTTTTTTCTTATTTAATTGAGTCTATATACCGTAATAAAATTTATAATAGAAAAAATATTGACAAACAATAAATAGCTAATCCATAATTATTTGAGAGATTAAATATCTGAAATTTAGAGAAGAAATTTAGTAAAATAGAACATTTAAATATAAAAAGTAGATAAATAAAATATTTGAAATTTTTTATATAATATATATATCCAAAAGTGAGACGAAAAGTTTACCGATGCTGATCGCCAAAGAAGTTGCTGACAGGACAGGTAGGTGGCTATGGTGATAGGTAAAATTATGTTGCATAGAGAAGGAAGAAAGAAAGAATTAAAAAAGAGTATCTAAAAATTTGTGAATGGATTATAGATTTAGTTGGATGAATTTTTATTGGTTAATTATGAGATATTTTGTTTAATGACAATTATATGGTGAAGAGATTTTGGCGTGAGTGAATAGAATAAAGAGCAAAATATAAATTTATTTTAAAAAATTAATAAAAGTTAAAAATAAATTTATGTGTATCAATTATATATACTTATACACGATATTTAATAACACAAAAAATATAATATTAGCACAGTAATTTATATTTTTATTACTGGTTTGTAGTTCTCCTAATGTCTAGGCTACTGAGTAATTAAACACATGAAGATTTATTTTGGAAAATAATGAATTTTTTTATTTTATTTCAGTGAATTTTTCTATTGATACAGCTTGAAATAGAAGTGAAGTGTAACTGTAATTTGGACACGTAGACAATGCGGGACCCATTTAATTTTCAGATTAGTTACGGCCGTAACGACAACCAACAGACTCACTCAACTAACGTTCTCTTTTCCCTCCATCCAGCGGATACTCATTCTCTTCACACCTTTCTACTCTTTTTCTCTATGCTTCCTCTGTTCCTAAATCGTACTACTGCTATAACCTCCCACACACAAACCACAAGCCCTAATCCCTCTCACATAATAGAGGATCCGAGCTACCTCTGTCGCAACATTCTGTGATCTATGGAGGACGTTTCTGAGGAAACCAACAAATCGATTGAATATGAGAGCGACGCCGATGGAGTCTCAGCGCCATGGTGGATGGCACGGAGAATGGAAGCAAGTAGTGACGATGACGACCAAGAATACAGCGGCGACGGGCTCAAAGAAAAGTGTATGCCGTGCTTTGCTGATCTTCATCCTCCTAACAATGAATCTGACGGCAGCAAAGGTTCACCAGAGTGGTACCAAGAGCTTGGAGGAAAAGCTGTTTTCGAAGAAGAACTCGAAGAAATGAGCCAAGGAGATGAAGAAGAGCTTCAAGTAACTGCGCATCATGTGGCTAAGAAGAAAGAGAAGGATGCCGCTACTGTTCGCGACGACGCTTACGTGCCTACGCGTGGTTCGTTCTACATGCACGATGATCGCTTTCTGAGTCCCCGCAGCCGCTATAGCATGCGCAGGTATTTTGCTACCATTCTTTCTCTTTTTTCTTTGATGGTTGATTTTATGCTCTGATTTTATGAGCTATTCAGATACTTTAATTTGTTAGTCCCGTTTCACTCTGAATTCATGCTAGATCTGGATGGTTATTACTGCAATTACCTGATTGATTTTGTGCTTCAGGTTTTAAAAGAAACGCTTACACATGTTTCTATTCATGCTTTAAAATGTTTCTGTAATGCACTTGTTAAGACTTCTAACTATTAATTATTCCGCCAAATTCTTATGTTTCTTGATTTCTTTAAAGAGAAACGCTAGCTCATTATTATTATGAATGCATTTTGATGATGGTTTTAGATCTACCAGTAGGGAATGGCATTAGATGCAATAGAGTTGTTATTCTTAACTTTCTCATATTGTTACATTCACATTTAATTATATAATGAGCAGTGTTTTTTTTTCTACAATCTACAGTGTGCCATGCTTTTTGGTTTCTGTTTCAAGTTCTCTCTGCATTATTAATTTTGATACATATAATGCGTCATATGTATGTCACATTTGCATTCCCCTTGAATCATTGCTCTGTCATCCAGGGGCATCGTCACTGGAATGAAATTGTGGAACAACTGCACAGATGAACCGAGGTGGAAGCATGACAAATTTGAAGACATGAAAGTGAGGAAACATTGATAATAGTTTACTGCATCTTCGTTTGAAATTCTGTTATTGCATGCTAACATACCAAATATTATACATTTTCTGATACTTTATTGCCCGACTGTAATTGAACTGTGCTAGATATGGTTATCAATATCTTACAAGATTTATTTTAATTTCAGGATAATGGTCTTCCGATGGGTAATGATCAACCACAAATGAAGAACCAAACCAAGGGCCAGCGATGCATGAAGAAGAACCAATTTGTATCCTTTGACAATCATGGAAATCAGAGATTAACAACAATTTTTAAAGGAAGGGGACCTAAAAAATATAAACCTAGTATGAAATGCAACAATCTCAATTCTTCGTCCAAACACCAAATGTATGTTAACATACAAATGCCTTTCTTTGTACATTTTCTATTGTGAGTTTTAGTCTTGGTTATTTTCAATGCCCTCTTATTTTGAACATTTCGACCTTGTAGACATGAGAAGCTCAAGGAAAGCCCTTCAACTTCTAGTTCTTCCAGAGTGTACCGTGCTTCTAGTCACATCATGAGTAGAAGCAATCATGAGCAGCTATCTTTACATCCCGGAAATGAGTATAATCTAACTTCATCAGCTATGTTTTTGCCAACAAACTCATCCGTTGAAACACTACATCAAACTACTAACCTTGGAGGTTCTTTTCTGCTTGGTGACAGTCCGTTATTACTGCTGCCTGGTACTTCACTGTTATTTCCAAATTGTACAATGTACTTTTATACTTTTGGTTTGATGGTTGCAATAACAATAGTGCAATGGGCTTGAGCGTAGCGATGCTTATTCTATTTAAAAATTGAACTGAGATCCCCAATTCCCTATAGATCATATATAGTTTAGTTTTCTTATCAGTTGTGACTGACTGCAGCTATATAGACCATTGACAAAAGCTCACTAATCTATCTCATCCGCATTTGCTATAGTAGTGGACTTTCTAATATACCATGTCTAAATTTTGGTCTGTTAATGGACTAATTCGGTTGAATCTTCATTATGTTAATTTTGTTGATCACTTAATGCAGCAGGTATCCATCATGGGGGCTTGCCTTGTGGTGCTGTTGATGATCATGCTCTCATAACACTAACAGAATATGCTCCTCAGTATAGTCTCAACTAGCTTCAAAAACTTTCTGAAGACTAAGGTATGACTTCAATGCGTATTTGACTAATAAGTTTAGCTTCTATATACGACAACTGTTGCAATTATTGATGACATATTGCAATTTAAAGATAATTTTTTTCAAGGTTGTAGCTACTTATTAATATTTCTGGTACTATGCGTATAATTTCCCTTCAACCAGCCTTAATATGTGCTTCTTAGATAGAGGCACAAATATGGGAAAGCCAAACTTTGTAAGTTGTAACATCAATAAGCAGTAAAACACTTACCGGATATATAGGTGGTAGGGATTAAAATTTTGTTCTATTATCATACCTTCACGACATGTTTATACATTGATCCATCATATTTTTATTTCCTTTCAATAATTTTCAGCGGCAACTTGAAAATGAATATTGTCAGAGACGGTTCAAGCCTCTAAGCCAAGTTTGTTACCACTCTGACCGTGGTTGTGGCTCGCCTGGCGAGTGTGACATTAGAAAATTGAGATCAGCCTTGAGAAGAAGTGTATAGTTTCTATAGTTTACTGCTATTAGTCTGTATGTTAGTAGGGTTCTCTTTGGTAGGATTATGCAACAAGCATGTAGCATGCATACAGAACAGAAGAACTCCCATTCTTCCGCCATAATTGATGATTAGGAAAAAGCAAGATAACCGGTGATCCATATTGGTAGGTTTTTTAGTGCTCTTTCTCGAGTATACACTTCACTTACCTTCTTGCATTGTATTCAAGCGTGTTGTCCTGTATATGGGACTAGCATTTCATTTATGGTGGGAATCTAGGTGTGTGCATTTTAATCCGTAGTTAATGCGCTGTCCGTGATTTACCATTACCGTGAACCACGGTTTTTGCTCCCTGATGCTGCTACATGGATGGAATGACCCAATAATAAGCGATCGTTTAGTCGGTGCCTTATTAATGCCTAGAGCCATCACACCATTATTTTACTTGTGTTTGGGACTGGTGGCAGAGAGAATTATTCTAACTGCAATCCAGATAGATATGTCTCAAGTGGGGCATTAACCATGCTCTAAAAAAAAATTTTAAAAATTGATCGGCCGTATTTATTGAGTACCCTAATAATAATTCGTGGAGTGTTTTTAAAAATAAGTAATACTTTATTCGTGGAGTGTTTTATTGAGTTTTTAAACTGTTCATGAGAAAAATTTGTTAAAAAGTTCTGGTACGTGTTTTTTTTTCCACTTTTTTTTTTCAAAACCTGCTGGTACCTTTTTCTTCCGGTATAGTGATAGTATTATTTGATTATTTGATATTATATGTTACAATTATTTGGGTAAAGGTTAACTATATTGAATATTTTGAAATAATATTTTATATTATAATTTTTAATTGCTTATGTTTTTTATTTTTATGTAATCCTCCCCTCCCCTCTATAACAAATTTGACTATCATTGTTTTAAGATAATTGCTGTAGTGGAACATGTTAATTTTTAGGAGTAATTAAATAAGAGAAAGTTTGGAAGCCAATATTAGGAAGACAATAGAGAGCCAATATCATTTTTTCTTCTTTTCTATTTCTCCTTTTATCACTCATTATTTATCTAATTATACGCTATTGGCTCCCTATTAGTCTAGTTCCCTAGCATTACTCATTAAATAATTTTCTTTCAGTAGATTGAACTATAGGGGAGCGTGTTTATTCTTTCAATCTGTAATGCTCTTTTCAGAATTATACGAAAATAAAAAAAAGAAAAAGGGTATATTTTTCATGGATCTGTGTAATCAATTTTTTAATAAAGAAGATGCTAAATTAACTATTTCAGATACAATTATGTTGAGTGTCTTCCATTAACAAGCATCCGGAAGCAACTAACCACTACGACCTGCTACTATAAAATAGTTGCTATTAACTATCAGGCGAAGCAGACTTAGAAGAAGTCACTTGGGGCGGCAATGAAGAAAGTTATGTGACGACTCACCACTGCACTAAAGAGCCACTTATCCTATTAATTTAGTAGTAGCTTATTCTTTTTTATAGAAAGACCAATGTCTTATCTCATATAATTTGTTTGGTATGTATGATTGATTATTTTTGCAAGGAATCTCTTACGCAAGAAACAAATAATGCGTGCAAGCATATTAATGTAATTTATTTACAAACGTAAGTTTATTTTGCAATAATCTAATTAAGTTGGAATAAATCTTTTCAATTATATTTTTAATCTCAAATGATGTTCTAAACTCGAAAGAAAAGCACTCTACTCTACTCCTTGTATGTTCGCACCAGCAAAACTCATGTGACAGACACGCCCCCGACACTTGTCTTTGCCAAAATCGACAGTGTATGTGATTGACACTATCACATGGACCAACCTGTGGATAGAAGATACTTTTTAATTTTATTTAACACAATTATTCAATCATTCAATTATTTCCAAAATGCTTCTTTCTCTTCTTAGCTCAAAGTGTGACCAATAATGCACTGCTTCTCAACTACTATATACTGAACCCTTAGACAAAAGACGTCTACACTTTCAGCTTCTTTCGACTCTCAGTGACTCACAATTTCTTATTCCATCACTTCCCACTTTAATACCTCAAATCTATCTATCTATCTATCTATCTATCTATCTATCAATGAATATAAAATTGACTAACATTGTCTATAGTTAATCATGCAAACCCTCCCAATCAAGTTATGTAGTTCGAGAGATATAGTCCTGTGGAGTGTGATTTCTCACCTGCTGCTTATTATTGTAAGTTGCTTTTAGATATGTATGTGCTTATACATTATTCAATTCAATAATGATTAATTATGTCAATCAATCAGCACTGTGCACTATTGCTACATGACGATTTTTTAATATTATTAAAACGTGGTTGGGGAGAATACAGAATATATATTGAATTTGATCCACGTTGTGGCCATCCATTTTATTTTATTTTAGCTATTTTGTTTTCATCAATTTGCATTATAGTTGTATGTATGTATTACTATTACCAAATATGCCTTGACTTTGTTACTTTATATTTGACCTCTTTAGTCTTTACCATGCTTATATATATAATAATAGTTCACTAATTTTCATGTTACAACATATTCTTTTCCCCCCATCTTGGGCTATTAAAATTCATCACATTCACATCACATCACATACCCGCACTAATATATAAAAAATTAAAAATACTGCTAGTTCCTGTGCTATGATCACAGAGCTTCTTCTTCCTTCTGTTACAATCCATAGCTAAAGTAGTTAAGGAGACACATGTTATATTATGTTCCACCTTTTATGGTGTCATCTGTGTTAACTCTTAAGTGGGTTTTAGTTAAGTCAGTCAGTGTCCACTGTTTAGTGTTCATCACATGACAAGCTTAAATCACTATTGCCTCTGTTTCATTGTGTTCTGTGCCAACCCTTCTTCAATTCCCCAATATTAAGCTTTCTTTAATTACCATAAAGTGTTTTTGTTATAACTAGCCTGGTTTGCATTTTGCTGCATTCAATTGTTGAGATTTGGTGGGATGGGGAAGCTTGGTAAGATGCTAGACACTTTCTGTCTTTCTTCTGGTTCAAACTCATGTTTCTGTTTGAATTCCATGGGAGCTGAAGATGAATTTGAGAACAAGCCCTTGGTTGCAAGTGGCAATGATCACAAACTAAGACTCAAGGATGTTGTCTCAGGAAAACAGACTTTGGCTTTTCAACTCAAGCCTAAGGTTAGTCTCTTATTCTTCTTCTTCACAAAATAAGGTGTTATATTTATGGAAGCATTTCCAGCATTCCTAGGAACTCAGGTGTTCATGTGTTTTTAGTCGTTGATCTTAATCGTATATATATATTTTATAATTGAAATAAATTAAGATCAAAAGCTAAAAACACAGAAATACTCGATTCCTAGAAATTAAACACCGGAAACGCTTTCTATATTTATTTTGATCATCTGATTTATTTATATTTATATATTAATCTAATGTTCAGATAGTGGTGTTGAGGGTATCCATGCATTGTCATGGTTGTGCTAGAAAAGTGGAGAAGCATATATCAAAGTTGGAAGGTGAGACCACACTCCGATATAATCCTTACTATTTCAAATAGTTGCTACCTATTTTTAACAATTTCTTATTTAATATTCTCAACAGGAGTGAGCTCATACAAGGTAGATCTAGAAACCAAAATGGTAGTTGTTATTGGTGACATTCTCCCTTTTGAAGTGTTGGAAAGTGTATCTAAGGTTAAAAATGCAGAGCTTTGGAATTCTACACGCTGAAAACTCATGATAACGAAAATTTTCTGCACACAAAACACAACCATCCTCAGCACCAGATTTCAACAACTCTTATTTTATCTTTGTCATTTTGTTATTATACATAGCATATCATAAGAATATAATGATACCCTATGCCATATTAAATGCCATGTTCCAGAAATTTTTTAGTAAGAAAGAAAAGTTAGAGGGGTAAAAAATGAAAAAGAGAGATGCATTAATGTCTCTCCATGTGAAATAGTATGTTTCTTCTGGATTTTAATTTCAGGTAGTAGCTTTTAAATGGCCAAAGATTTTGCTAGTGTCAATCAGGCTGCAACCCAAAGGAAAAAGGGAATTATAAAATTTATGATACTTCTTTGAATTTTCTATTAACATATAGTACTCTCATCTTATTTTAGCTTGTTCATAGGAGATTAAAAGCTTCTGTCTCAAATCTCGTTTGCAAATAAAAAATATGCAAATCGAAATATGAAGCAGTGATAAGAATATAAACCCTATTGGTAATAAGGCAGAGACTAAGATATATCTGCTTATTACATCCATAATCACCCATTTTATTTCATTACTAAAAAAAGAAAATGTATAGTTATATACAACCAAAAAGAGAGAAAAATAAAAAGGGACAATCATATTATTAAATGGTAAAATTGATTTTGCCAATTAACTAACTTTTCTTTAACTAACAATAAGGCGATCAGCTAATAAAATAGTGATTTCATAAAGATTGGAAGTAAAAAATAAATAAAGAAAACAAAGGTTGATGATCATTCGTCGAAATAATTTGACTCTCAATCTTTTTCTATTTTTCTATTTGAGGATGAGGAAACCCAAAAATATAAAATTATATTTAAGTTTAGTTTCAACTATGCATGGTTGGCCGGTTATTAATGCTTACGCTTAAAGGCAAAGATAAGATCTATGGACCGCCCAAAAAAGTAGTACTATGGTTATTGCCACTAGCAAACAAGATCATTAAATAATGATGACAGAGTCGGACCCTTCCTTAATCTCTGTAAACAAATTTCATTTTGATCCTAAGTCTTGAATATGTTCCATGCATGTCAGATTAAAGTTCTTACCTTTTACCCTGCCTTATACTTGTGCTACTGCCAAGAGCAGCAGGAAGGATTTATGGGATATAAATTGCAAAAATCATGTGACAGATTCAAGGTTGATGCTGTGTATTAATATTAATATTTGAAAGAATGTGAATTGAATCAGAATCGGAATCAGAAGCAGGGCAGAAGGGGGGAGAAATGGATTTGCTGTCATCATTAAATGTGCAACGACTTCACATGATGTTAACCTTATATTGATTTGTGTTGCATATACACCAATTCTTGTAGTTTTCAAACACTAGATAATCACAACACTTTATACTCTTCATCGTTTAAGGTTTTTCTTCTTTCTTTTTTTTTTTCATCCGAGGATTTCAGTTAGTCCCGCAGACTAAAGACTCCGTCATGCACAAAGCTAAATTCAAATCACCCACTCACCCACATTATTAAAGTCCTAAAGTCCTACTTGAGGATTAGAACCCGGTGCAGGCAAATAATATTGTCATTTGAACTAAGTCTCAGACATAAAAATAAACTAACTAATAGACTAACTCAATTTGACTAAGGGTGTTTTTTTTTTTTTTTTGACATTATCAAGTGTGCTCATTTAATTTGAATATACTGTTCAAAAAACCTTACCAATAAGTATTCCTTTTTTTCCTGGGTCATGATGATTATAAATTACAATCATCTAAAATAAGTGCTAATTGTTGGGGCTTAATCTTCATATGGGCCCAAACTTATGTGGTCTAAGTCTAAAAGAAACTTATTCATCCCCCTCCATTCCTCCAACACCCCCC
>JASCZI010000057.1:84702-102578 GCA_036250425.1 Stylosanthes scabra
CATATTTCTTTAAAAAATTGAGGACAAGTTGGTCATTTTATTTAAAAAATTAGAGACTAATTATTCTAACTAATTAAAAATAATTTTTTAATTGTATTTACACTTTTTTTAAACAAGAAATAAGCTGAAATTATTGAATCTAAGGTAATTTAATTCGGTATCATATATTTTTGGTTTTTATGTTCTGAAAATTAATATATGAAAAATTAATTACCAATATATAAATTTCTGCTTACAATATTTATTCCTATATTTGATATAGAATGAATTGCAAAATATTTTAATATTATTGTCTTTTTTAGTAAGAAAATAATAATAACCACTAAAAATTAATTATAAATTTTTATCAAATATCTGAATTTAATTATAACTTTTTAAACTACAAAAATTTAATAAAATTATAAAGCCTATCAGATAATTAAAGTTAATTACCAAAAATAACTATGAAGGATTATGAGATTGACAAAAATAATTATAAAATATTTAAATGAAAAAACTCAAAAAAAATTCGAATGATAAAAATACTCATGAAAGATTTAAAATTATAACAAAAATACCTAAATATTATATAGCTAGTTAAGCACTAATAGTTACTAAAAATTATTTTTGGATATTTTTGTCAAAATTTTAAATATTTTATCGTTTAAATTTTTTAGGGCAAGTTACCAAAATACACTAAAAGAGAACCAATATCATCAGATAACACTGAAACTAGAAAATTGATCAGATTGCACGGTTTCCCATTTATATGGAATCCGCGGCAGGGTGTAGAGATTTCTTGGATCCGTTGGACCCCACCACGGATTCAGAACAATTTGTAAAGCTTTGTGTAGGATCTGTGGCACCGGTGTTAATATGTACAAAGTGGGATCCGTGGCACCCTGCTACGGATTCAGGGTGAAAAAAAACCTATAAAATCCGTGGCAGGGTCATTCGGATTGAGAGTGTTAGTTTTTTAGAGAGAGAAGTGAAAAAGTTTTTAGAGAGAAGTCAAAAAAAAAGTTTGAGAGAGCTTTTGAGTATTTTCATGGAAGAGCGATCAATCGAGGAGATTGCCGCGGAGGACAGGCGGGAGATGTATCGCCTTAATGAGGTTTGACACGTCACCCATAACGTCCATAACGAGGTTAGTTTTTTTTTAACGTATTTAATTTAGATGTGATTTATTTGTTAATTAGATGTGATTTATTTGTTAGTTAGATGTGCTTTATTGGTTAGGGTGATTTAGTGTAGGTTTTAAGTTGGTTTATATTAGGTGTTACTGTTTAGGGTGTTATTAAATGTTATTAATTTCACTGTGACTTATTTACGAGTTCACGTGTTAGTTTCGTAACAGTATTCTGTTTAGCTTTTACTAATCGTTACGAACTGCTTTTTTTATTCTGATTCAATACTTGTTCCTATTCAACGCAGCGTGATAGGTGTATCACCAGCGTTCGTCGGCAGATTGCGATGGGCCTAGATCCACTCGCCGAGTCGTTCGTGCAGTGGGCCGGTCTGCTCCCGGTTGCACAACTGACCGAACGCTGGTTCAAGATTGACGAGCTGCTCATCAGCGCCTTCGTAGAGAGGTGGCGACCGGAGACTCATTCGTTCCATATGCCGTGGGGCGAGTGCACTGTCACCCTCGAGGATGTCACGTACCAGCTGGGTCTCCCCATCGACGGCGAGCCTGTGTGTAGCTGCCTTTGGGACTTCGAGAACATGATGCCAGAGGGTACATGAAGACCCCGATGGGACTGGTTCCGGGAGATGTTCGGCGAGCCACCCGACGCGCCGAACGCGGATGCCTGCACCGTGACGTTCTCATGGTTGAGGAGTAGGTTCGGAGTTCTCCTTAGCCATCCGAGCGACGAGATGGTCCTCATGCATGCCAGAACTTACATCTGGATGCTGCTGTCGATCTGTCTTTTCGGGGACAAGACTGGAGCTCGGGCTCATGTTCGTTGGCTTCTTTATCTGCTGCGCATCGAAGATCTAGGTCGATACAGCTGGGGTCCGCAGTGCTTGCCTGGCTGTACAAGAGTCTATGCCGAGCAGCCAACAGGAATGTTGTCCAGGTGGCAGGGTCGTTGGATCTGCTGTAGAGTTGGATTTTCTGGCGGTTTCCCCTCCTTCGCCCTTACGCTTTCGACCACATTGAGTGGCCATTGGCGTCCGGCTAAACCAATTTATTTGTTTCATTGTGTAATTTTTACTTATTTTTTATTTTATGTTACTTGGTTAACGTGTTTGTGGTATTATCAGGTGGTATAAGTATCTCCCACATCCAACGAGAAGGGGCCCCGACTGCAGGCTCTCAGGAGGCAGCTCGATTTGATGCCCTTCAGTGCGGTTAGTTGGAATTGTTATCATTTTCGTATTACTTTATTAGTTATGAAACATACATTCAATATTGTTGCCTTATACATCCTTTCCGTGTTGCAGTTCGTATGTCTCCCGTATCGAACGTTGGAGGTAGAGGCGATGCTAGATCAAGGCATTCTGCAGGAGAAACACGGAGCCCTCTAGTGCTCGATCGTCTCACTTATATACTTTGGGACCATCGAGTGGCACCAGGTTGATCGGGTGATCCCGCAGTTTGGAGGGGCTCAGAATCGTCCTCACCCGGCCCTCACCATCAACTTCTTGCATGTGAAGGACAGATGGGGGAGTGACCAGTGGTTTCCGCACACGTTTCAGCGCTGGCATGCACTCTGGGCAACCAGGTATGGTTTAATTTATGGTTTCCGGTTTACTTTGAGTTATTTTTCATAGTTTACCTTATGTAACATGTTTGTGGGCATGCAGGTTTCAGCACCTGTTTGAGGTTGTACAGTCTGTTGATCCCGGCCCCACTGCAGACTTCATTCAGTGGTGGATCCTCGCCGCTTGGAGGTATCTTGTCCCCGCTGATCGTTTCCATCATTTGCCACCCGACGAGATCCCGGTTGAGGCCACACAGAGACAGTCAGGTCCATATCCAGCGCGCCCTAACATGTCTCATGTGTCAAATAACAGGCAACCTGAGAAGAGGATGATGGTTGGGACAAGGACCACCGCTCGGGACTGGCAGTGGTTGGACGACATCATGGCTGAGGATGCGCCGGCCGCGCCACCGACGCAGAAGATTAGGCGCATGCCTGAGAGCTACGTACGTCGGAGAGGGGCAGGCATACCCCGCAGAGGCGGCAGAGCCAGTAGAGGCCGTGAGGAGGGGGGTGACGCGACGCCTACCCAGCAGACTCAGGGTGGTGCCAGCACCAGTCAGGCGGTAGAGGAGGCGGGGACAAGCTCACATGCTTACCTCTCACCCACCCCTCAGACCCAGAGGACCACGATCCCGTCGACTATGAGCTCCCCGTCGCAGAAGGCGTTCTTGGATGGGCTATCTAGCCCGACATTTCAGCATTTTATTAGTGGCGTGTTGCATGAGGGCGACGGTGGTTACAGGCCGGACACGCAGTTCGATGGCTCTCAGGTTCATCTCGACCTGAACAAGCCGTTGTCCGGTCCATCGCATCTCTTTATGGCTCTTGGTGGGACTCCTCCATCCGCAGCACACGTGCCGGGTGGATCCTGGGACATATCGTTCATGGAGCCTGCCCGTCTGCCGACTCCCCCAGCGCCACCTGCACCAGCTGAGTAGCCTGACGAGCCAGCAGCACCGGGGCGGGCCCGCAAAGCTCCACGTCGTCGAGGGTGCGGCACCGGAGGCCATATGTAGTTTTCTTATGTTATTTATGTACTTTAATTTCGCGCACTACTTTATGTCTATCAGAACTTGCAGACATTTGTATTTCGTGTATTTATGTACATATTCGTATTTTAGTAGACATCGTTTAATTTTTTTTTATCACTCACGGCAACTTTTAATGATATGACGCGTAGCATTTATCCGCGCTAATTTTATTAAACACTAATAACAAATAAATATCTAAAACTAACTTAAAAAAAAGGTAGGTTTGGATCCGTGGCAGGATCCCACGGATTCCATAGAAATGGCAAACGGTGCAATCTGATCAATTTTCTGGTTTTGGTGTAATCTGATAATATTGGTTTCCATATAATGTATATAGGTAACTTGCCCAATTTTTTATGGTTATTTTTGTTAGTGTGTGGTTTCAGATTTTTTTTCCCCAAGGATTTTCTCTTGTGCCCTAGTGCTCTACTAGAGTTTTCTCTTGTGCCCTAGTGCTCTGCTAGGTTTTTGCTTGTACCCTATTAGGGTTTTCTCTTGTGCCCGATTAGGGTTTCTTTTGTGCCCAAATAGGGTTCTTCTAGTGCTTTGATGTGTCCTGCTAGGGTTTTAATGTGTTATTTTGAGTTTTGAGGTGCTCTGATAGGGTTTGAGAAAGAGAATCCTTATTTTCTTATTATTTTCATGTGTCATACAATACAATTCAACTACCATGGCCGATTTGTCTGCTATAACGGTAAAGAATATTAATCCTAATGTGGGGGAAGAAGAAATAGTCTGGTTGCTACGATTATCTGGAAGTTTTGGAACCATTACAATCTTCGAACATTTGAAGGCGTTGCTGGTATCCCCAGATCTGATTCTCAATCGACTATGAATTTGATCCAAGAATACCACCAACATCATCCTTCTTAATTTTGCTTTTTATTTATGCGTTCTCTCTCCTTTAGTAATTTACATTATGATATTTTGATTATATGGAGTTCTCACTCTTTTTGTTACTTTTTTATTGTCCAAGTTGAAGTTGTCCTCTCATGTATTCATTTTATTATTCTAATGAAATGAAATACAACTGACTTTGATAAATAAATAAATAAATTAAACCATAAATACTATTTTTTTATTCCTATATATAGAAGCCCATATGGCCGGTGTGAAGCGTGTGATACGCGCGCCGTGGTTTTTTATTTTATTATATTTCTCTGAGAAAAAAAGAAAATGCAGGTTTGACTTTGAAGCCGAATTTTCAATATTGTGTAGTTGTGTTAATTTATTTTCATTGTTTAAAAATCTCGTTACTGTGTTTTATTTCAAGGTTCATGCATGCAACAGAACGAACACCGTCGGTTGCTGCAAGTCCAGGAATCTATGCTAGTTGACTTGAATATATTCTACATTATTATTCTTCTTCTTATTATTATTATTTTCTGCATGGCTTTCTACCAAAGGAAGAACATCATTTTCTCTTGTGTTTGTGTAATCTAACTCTAACGTATATTACACAATTGTAGGGTTGACGCTTGATATCTTATTCCTATCCCCCTTCTGCATCAGAATCAGAATAAAAACACTATTTCTGGCCGAATTATATATATTGGTTAACGAATGTGCTGGATTATTTTAGTGAAACAAAATAGTATAATAAGGAATAATATTCTTTAATAAATCATCATGTGTATGTTACCGCGTTTATTATTTTTATTTATTCCTTTTTGCGTTGATTCACTTGATTGTTATAATAATAGCTAAAGTTAATTGGTGCATGCATATGATCGTGGATATGTCATATTATAACAAGTGTATCAAATATTTCATGGTATAAGATGTATCGATATTTTTAGCTGATAATTTTAAATTAATTTTAGTTATAAAATATTTTATAATTAAAATTAATAAATAAAAATATTAAAACAGCTGATATATATAATATCTATATATTTCCCTATATTATATATGTTATGGTAGCTAGTTAAGTGTTATTAATAATGTTGCTAGATTAAAGTCAAAATTTTTATTATTAAAAATATTTTTTTGTTAAAAAAATTTACTAAATATGAAAAATGTAACTTTAATTTTAAGAATGTTTATATAGTTATTGAAGTTGTTGAAGGTACAGTAAAGCAACTTAGAGAATGTGAAATTAAAGAAAAGAAAAAGAGCTTAGACTAAAAAATTTTATAGGCAGTATAATATCTCTTATTCAAAGTGTTTTTGTCCATAACAGGCTTGTCTAAGATAATATACTCATAGCACAGGAAATGTTTCATTCTATCACTAAGAAAGGTATGTATGCTACTAGTGATTTAGCTATTAAGATAAATATAAATAAGGCATATGATAGAATAGATTGAGTTTTTTTGGAGGCTGTTTTAAAAGCTCTTGGTTTCAACAATCACTGGATCAATCTTATGATGGAATGCACTAGGAGAGTTTCCTACAAAATTAGAATTAATGGTAATATATGTCGGAATCATCTTTCCACAACGTGGGCTTAGATAGGGGGATGCTTTATCCCCCCTACATATCATTCTAATTGCTGAGGTGTTCACTATATTTATGGATAGAGCTACGAAGGGAACATTTCAGGAGTTCAAGTAGCTAAAGCAGCCCCTAAGCTTATTATACATCTTCTCTTTGCAGCAGACGATTGTATTATTTTCTCCAAAGCTAGTAAGGATGAGATTTATCAGCTAGTGAACATCTTAAATATGTATACTGATGCATCGGGACAGAGAATCAACTTAGAGAAATCAGGAATTGTTTTTGGTAATAACGTTCTGATTAGTACTAGGGCTAATATTGAAGACATTTTGGAATAGGGTGCTGGGATAATTCGGGAAAATACCTTGGGATACTTGCTGATTGGGGGCGCTAAACAACACAGGCTTTAAATTGGATTGAGGATAAAATTAGAGACAAAATAGGTGGATGGAGAGAGAATTTGTTGAATCAAGCAGGAAAAGAAGTTCTAATTAAATCTGTAATCCAAGCTATCCCAACTTATGTCATGAATGTTATTTTTTTCCAAAATTTTTTTGCAAAAAGATATGCTCACGTATAGCTAAATTTTGGTGGGCCAACAGCGGAAAAGATCATGGTATGGCAAAGCTGGGATAAACTCACAAGAAGCAAAAGAGATGGGGTATTGGTTTTAAGGAACTTTATCTACAGAATATAGCTTATCTAGCAAAGCAAGCTTGGTGAGTGCTTAAAAATTTGGATGTTGTTTGGGTACAAATTCTCAAGGCCAAATACTTTCCAAGATCAGATTTTGAACAAGCCAAGCAGGGTTGTGGCACCTCCTAGACTTGGAGAAGTATAATTCAAGGCAGAGATTTTTTAATTACTAATAGAAGATGGATGGTTGGAAATGGACAGAGAATAAGCATATGGAAAGATAAATGGATTCATAACTTTGAAGATACTTTAGGTCAGCCGAATGAAGATGTTCATATGGTCAAAGACTTACTAATAGGTTCTGGCCATTGGGACACAAACAAACTAAACTGATATTTCCTTGAACATGTCATTGAGAGAATTAAGCAAACTCCTACAAGTAGAATTCAAGGAGAAGATAGGTTCATTTGGCCTTTTACACAAAATGGAGATTTCACGGTCAAGACAGTCTATCATATAGCTAAAACAAATCAGGAAAAACAACATGGGAGCAAGCCATCCTCTAGCAACCACCTTGATAGCATCTAGAAAATCTTATAGCAAATAAATGTTCCTCAAAAGATTAAATACTTCTTATGGAATGCTCTTCATAATAATGTCCTGGTTTTTTATAATTTATATAAAAGGAAACTCACTAACAATGCCACATGTTGTTTATGTATACAGGTTGAAACCATTAAACATGCTTTAATACGATGTGAATGGATAAGAGCAGCATGGTTTGGGAGTCAGATTCAATGTAGTCCATCCCAAGAAGCCCCTTCCACTCTAGGTGATTGGCTTATAGAAATTTTTGATAAATTCAGAAAACAAATGGAAAGTGATTATAAAAACTAGATTACCAAGGTGGCTTATTTGCTATGGGAAATCTGGAAAGCAAGGAACCACACGGTTTATCAGCATATGCTACCAAACCCAAAACATGTCATGCTATAAGCCAAATTTATGGAAAAGGATTACAGGCATACAACACAGCACAGGAAGTTCAAACACAACAACACAAACACAATGCAACTAATCAAGTCACCTGGCATGCACCACCCCAAGGCTGGCTCAAATGTAATGTAAACGCCAGGTTCAGTGAGCTCCAGAAAATGGGTATTACAGCAATAATTATCAGAGATCACCAAGGTACCTTTATCAACGAAGTTACAGCCAACCTGGCAGCTTCATCAGTGCTAGCTGCGGAGGCAATTGCAGTTCGGGAACACCTATTTGCAGTCAGGAATATGAAAATCACTAAAATTCTCATTGAATCAGACAATAAAACATTGATACAATCAATTCAAAGCATATAATTTGAGAGATACAACCAATTCTTGAAGATATATGGAGGTTAGCCATGCTCATATCTCAATGAGGATTCACATGGATACCTCGTAATGGAAACACATTAGCACACATTAGCACACAACGTTGCGAGAGCTGCAGACATGGGAATCCTACCAATTGTCTGGAAATGCAGGATACCACCATGGTTACTCCACCCAAGTGCCCAAAGAATAGGGGTTAGACTCCTATTCGTTGCCACATGTGCAGATAACAACCCACTGCAACAGGAGGAAGTGCATCGATCTTAACAAGATTGACCTTAATCTACCTCTGCTTGCATCATCAGGATCTGCATTTTAAACCCAGCGGATAAAATCACAGTAAGGAGAAGCTACCAACCCTAGATTGACAAGTACTGACTATGAATGCCGTCTGAGTAAACAAATCACAACATAAAGAAGCTGACAGAAAGCATACCTCATTGAGGATTCCTACACTCTCCTGCTGCCGGATAGCTACATCTGCAATTGCATTGAAGACTTCCTTCGAAGTTCATCTCGAAGCATCGTCAATGCGGCTCTCTCAGGCAGAGACTACCATGATCGGGCTCCTTCGGAACGGCCGACTATGACAACCGGCGATCTCTGCATCGGTACCACGCCACCAAGATTCATGTCTTCGCCGGTCGAAAGAAGATTGAGATTATTGCACATAGCACATCTCAATTGTTGTAATTGGGTCGGGGTTGGGGAACCGGGTTGGGGTAGGTTTGCTTGGGCTACGACCCATGTCAAAAAAAAAAAAAAAGAAAAGAAAAAGAGAAGTGCAAAAAATGAGAACTAATGTATTGAATTGCAGAGGTGCTTCCACATTCTGGTTGGCTGTAGTTCCTGCTTTGGCGGCTGTTGCAACCTGAGCTCTTACACCTCCTACTGTATCTGCGCACCATGTTTATAGTGATGAATTTAAGAAAGAGAAAACAATAAGAGAGGGGGATGCGTTAGAATATAGAGAGAGGTGGTTGAATTTAGTTGTGTGGATTGGAACCCATTAGCGTAGAAGGTGGTTGGGTCTGCGGGCATAAATTGCGGCTCCAACACCAGCAATGTGGAGGAGGAGGGAGTTTGAACGGGCCAGGGTTGCCACCACAAGTTACAGATTTGAAGAACCCTCTGATTTTGATAATGATTCAAGAGTTTCGAATCTACTTACCACTCCAGTTTTGGTCACCAAATGAAGCACACACTTTCTCTTCCATTGCCATTTCTTCCGTCAAAATTTTAGATTTTCAAACTGCGAACCTTAGGATTGTCTTTCAAGTTCTTATGAGAAAAGAAAATGAAAAAAAAGATCATCACCCAATACGACAACGTTTAGAAGGGGCGAGGGGGCCTATATATCTATTAGGGAAGCAATTAGATCATCTTGACACTGGAACCGACATGTCATTGAGGTCACCCATTAATTGGTTGTAGAGCTTTATTATCTATTTTATCTAAAATTGAAAAGATTAAAGATCAAAATAGATATTTATTCTATAAATATTTTTGTGAACTAAAATTTTTTTCGAAGGCAAGCTCCAACCGAAGAAGTTTTACGAAGGATAACAAAAGTTAATTATATCATTTGGGAAAACTTTTAAGTATATCGGAGTATCGATATACCTATAATCTGTAACCGTTGATTTTAATTAAAAGAAAATAAAAAGTATATATAAATCAAAATCAACGATTACATATTACAAGTATACGGATACACCGGTATACTTAAAAACTTTCTATCATTTGTTATATACTTTTATTACTCATATTTTGAGAGGTGTGTGAAGCCGAGGGAGGAGGGAGGAGAGTTGTTAGAGAGTTGTCAAAATCAGACACGGCAACCAATAAGGGTAAAGGGACGGCTGAGTCCTCTCAGAAATCAGGCTCTCATTATATGCCTATGTGGCCTTTGCCTTCTCCCAAATGAATCCAAAGCGCAACAAAAAGTGCCAATCACCCTCTCATGTTTCAGTGACATGCATTCTCTCTTTCTTCGCCTTATTAATATTACGTTGACCGCTTCTTTTCAAATTAACACTCCTACTTATGTATGTAACTAGAATTAAATGTTTAATATTTTAAATTTTAGCATCACAATTGTACAGGTCTTTTTAACTTTTTATTAGCTTTTATATTTTTTAAGAAATGTCTTGAATTTTATTAATACTAATCAGCAACTTAAATCAACTTCTTTATTTTTTATTCAATTACAGTATTGAATTTTAATATCTCAAAATTTCTCAACGCTAAAGACTAAATTATAAATATTGTTTTTTTTTAAAAAGAAAAAAGGCAGAAAATATGTAATATATTTGGGTAACGTTACTCTCACGCGCAATACGTAGGAGTGGTGGACGCACGTAACAGTAACAAGAAAATTTCTCGTATATTTGGTCATTTGGAGAACAAGTAAATATTTTCTAGCCTGTGACATGCACCTGCTTTTTTTTTGTGACTTCATTCACCTCATTTTGATCTATTTCAATAATATACGCAAGTTTAAAATTAGTTTTTATTTTATTTATTGAAATTTTAAAATTGATTCAATAACAATTATAAATAAATAAATAAACCCATAATATTGGCATAAAAAAACAATTAATAAAATAAGAGAATAACATTAAACTGTCCTGAGATAACGCAGGGAATCACCACTTTATGTACTTTTCCCGCAGGTGGAGAAGCAGGACCCAGCTCTTCGCAATTCACAAGGTTCATTTTTCTTTCCTTTTTTTTTTTTATGTTTGTCAAAACTCAAACGATTTTAATGGACAGTCTTACCCTTAACACGTAGTTAGTAATATTTTATTACGCTGTTCTACCATACTAAACGTTTTGAATACCGAATAATAATTAGAGTTAATTAGGAGTACTTTCATAACAATGATTCAATGAATTATACTTAGATCAGTCATGGTCACGAGGTTTAGTCTACACTACGGATGGTGACCCTATAATTGTTTTATACTCAATGGATAACGAATTTACCAGGAAAACGATTTTGTGTTAAGATTCACATTCCAACTTAGAAAAACCATGGTCAAAATAATAATCCCGATTTAGGTTATCATGTGTCACGTGCTTGAATAATTATTATCAACTTATGTTTTGTTAAAAATTATACTATATTTTGTCAAGAAGAAACCAAAACTTGTTTCTTAGCTTATATAGAAAGGGAGGAAAAAATGATACGATGAAGACAAAAAGGTAACATTATTTATTATATGTAACTAATTTGACAACAAGGCATCAATTTTCATTTATCACTAACTAATTTATTTAATTATCATGTTCAAACTTTAATGTCACCCTGAACAAAGAAAAGTCAAACTAAAAAATAGATCACTTTTATTGAACATAAAAATAGTTTTATTTATCCTGACTCCGATTGAACAATTTTTTTATCCTATTATTTTTCAATTTGATTTGATAAGTTAAAAGAATAATCTGTTATAAAACGGAATTCATCTAAGCATGAGTTATGCTTAGTTTAATTGTAGGCCTTAATGCCTCATTGAAAGTTAAGATCTCTCAAAAAGGTTTGTCCAAATACACTATTTTTAGAAAACAATAAATTTAAAATAACAAAAAGCTTATTATCTTAAGATAAAACATGGATTTTATTATCTTATGCATTAAGGGTTTGAGATATTTTCAATTTCCATTTGTAAGAAATATAATTTTGTGCCTATATATAACAAGAAATATCTAATATCTAATGTGTTTTATAATTTTATCTTAGAGAAAAAGTGTAATAGGCTAAGCATTTATTATTATAAAAGAGTTATATATATTTATACATTAAAATTAATTATTAAAATTAATTATTGTGTATTTATTTATGAATATATGCATAATTTTATTATTTTATTAATAATATTATGAGTCAAAATTTATATTTTATTTTAATTTTTATAAAATATAAAAATTTATATTATAAAAAAACCTTCCTGTATGAATAATATATAATAGGAAGGTTTTCGGTATATCGCGAAAAGTGCGATATACCGTATTTTCTCGCTTTTTAATTGTTAATTTTTATCATATATTAATTTTATAATTAAAACCAATCAAGATCAACTGCTAAAAAGTGAACGAATACGGTATACCGTCCTTTTCGCAGTATACGAAAAACTTTCCTAGAATAAGTTGCCTATTTTTGTTATATTTAAAGAGAATTGAAGGGCATTTAAGTCCATGGAGGTGAAAGCAAAATAGGTAATGGCGTGTAGCGTAGGCATAGGAGAGTGAGGCAATAAGTATCCTGACTCCCAATAACCTGCAGAAAACCCCAAACCCCCAAACCCCCCTCTTCCTTCCTTTCGTACTACTCCGCCTCCTTTTCTCACGCTCCCTCCTCTGCGCGTGATTTTCCCCCACCTTCCCCCCTTCAATTCTATAACGTGACCAACTCGTACAAGTTCCTCTCTCTCTCTCTCTTTCTCTCTCTGTTGTATTGAAGCTAACACAACTAACCAACGGAGAGGAAGTAGCTCTGCGCTTTCAATTGGTTTTCCTCTTCCCTTGGGAGCAAATTGCTCCCTCCATACATTTCCCATTTTTTCCCAAGGTGCGTTCCCTCCTCCAAGATTCTTCTTCTTCGCCTTTTCCAAAAATTTTCTCTTTCCTTTTCCAAATTTTATTTAAATATTGCTTCCTTTTATTTTTCGGTTATCTTTTTCCTTCCTTTCTTTATATTTTTTTAATTTTTTACTCCGCAGATTCGTTCTCGTTTTGCCTTGCTAGTTGCTACCTTTCTTTCACACTTTGCTTTTGTGTGATTTGTGATTACGGTTCGTGATTTTGTGAGAAATACATGCTTTTCCTTTGTTTATTGTTTGCTTGTTGGAATCGTTTCTACTTTCGGAAAGGAGAGGAAAAATCGAAAAGCTGGCTTTAATTTATCTTCTTGTTAATGCGCACGGCACAATGCGTATGGCAACAACTGTTGAATCCTGATGTGCGATTTTAACGTGTTTTCTACTCTCCTCATCATTTACAATACATATTAATTAATTAATTATGTTTTTTGTTTTTTTTTGTTTTTGAAAAAATATCTATCTATTTACTTTCTAAATTTGGTGTTCTATGGGGAACGAGTTTTTTTTTTTGTTCTTTCTTTTGGGTCGTCGTAATTAGGTGTTAGGAATGTTGTACGGAGGTTTATATGCCATTCCTTTTGTTTATTTATTTGTGCATGAGGCATCATGACCTGTGATGAAATGGAGAAGAAAACATCCATGTGGTGTAGTTTTGATTTTTGGTTCCTCCACTCTCTTTTAAGAATCTGTATTGTATGAATAGTTAAATATACATTGTTCCCACGAAATGTCATCGCTTTTTGTTTGTTTGTTGAAGTAATATTAGCTTTGAACTATAATCAAAAGCAAAAATTCCGTATTGATTCTTCTTCTATTTATATAAGCAGAGGGTGTAGTGATAATTTGTGTATGACACTCCTTTGATCATTACACTAACAGAAGCAGCACCTTTATGATGTTATTTCTCTCATTTGTCAGACAGGGGCCATTGAGTTGTATACTTGTAGCGCTGGGTACTTATGGACTTAGAAGAGAAGTTCCTTGGCAAAGGTGTGGTTCTGAGCTTTCTCTTTTTATCTTCTCTTTCGAATGTTAGCATTACACCCATCTATTTTCCCTTTTTATGCTGTATATAACGCTGGACCTTAGCTAAAGTGGTTTTATTTTGCACATTGTATCATTTTCCTAGGTTAATATATTGAAATGGTGGAGTATGATATAGAGTGCACTTGGCATCAGGCTTTGGAAAAGATATATGGTTGATTTTATAATTTACTTGCTGATGTAGATCATATTAGTAAATTTTCATATTTTAAAATTAATGAGACGGATTTCTAATTTATTCACACATTAAAGATTAACTTATTTATAATCTTAAAAAAATCACATTTTTATCATGCACGTATTGAGGAGCAATTCTTTGAATTTCTGAAATGGAATGTCAAGGCGAAGATTTCTTAATAATCATTTTCCATATTTGGATGGTGCAAAATAGACAATGTACCTTATAGTTGCGCACGCGTATAAGGAAGAAAGTGAAGTATTCGAACACGCTTTCTTACCTGCATAGATGATTATATATATAAATAGTTTTCAGTTATAGCAGCCACACTGGACTTGAATGCTCCATCAAGAGTTGCTATATTTTATGTGGCTGTATGGATGCTTACTTGTATGAAATGTTTCAAGATAATTTTTTTCTTTTCCTTTTTCCTGTGGTAGGACTGATCTGGTGTTTCTGAGGTATTGGTTTTCCGAATGGTAGTACTCCCTGTAACCTTTCATCTGTTTAGTACATTGTGCGCTTGAATGATTTTGAAATTTGTTGGTATGAATGTTCTTACTTTTGGTGAGATTTGAATTCTTTCTTGGAATTTATTTTGAAGGAATTTTTTTTAAATCAAGTTATCTGATTCAGGATGGCTTGAGACTTTATTACTCCTTATTATATCTTGTATTCATTTGTAGGTAGAATAGAACAACCGTACTTGATTTATATTTCTGTTGATCTGGCTGGCTCTGATAAATAATTGTGCCTGATCTACTTGGGTTTTGGCTTCTGCACATGATTTTGATTTTGATGTTTGGGAATCCTGGAAGCTTTTAATTTGTGGGTGGCCTGATTTATTAGTTATATGGAATGCAATACATTCCGGTACTGGAACGGGTGCACGGTATGCGGTTCGCCGTATGCAAAATGTTTTATGTTGAAAATATACATATATGTACACGGTACGCAGTGAATCGGGTACACAGTATGCTGGCTAATTGGTGAATTCATGTAACTAATTAACACCATTGCTGTCAATTTCTGTGTCCTCTAAGGAGCCATCCTTTATTGTTATTTCTTGATCAGATGGTTTATGATTTCTAGTCAATTTTGCAAAAAGCTCAATGAACCCATATTTGGATGACATATAACCTGTTGGAAATTTCTCAGAGGTTGCATATGAAACCATTGTTTCTTCAAACATTTATTATGTTCATGTTCATTTTTTCGGTTCTTCAAATCATTTACATTGATTTCCTGTGGGATGCACTTAGTTTTGACGATGCTATTCTATATTATTTTCTTGTCCTCTGTTTTCTGTATTCTACACTATTGTAACTATATGCCCCTAATGATGGATCAGGGCTACATTTTTCCATTCAATACTCTTGTAGTCTGTTATCTTTGTTAATTTTGTTCAGTTGTTGCAGTCTTTCTCTGAGTCTAGTTTTTATTGACTATATCATTTCAATTTTCCTATTGTTTCTCAAGAGTCTAAGTCACTATTGGTTGGCATTTGCGTTCAGTTTCTGGCGTCCAAAGCCTCTCTTCCAGTGTGCAAAGTACTCCTGAAAAAAATGGCCATTCAGATGATGCTTCAAGAAGCTCAGAACTCCTTCAAGAGTTTGTGAAGGCTGGTCCAAAGAAGGAACTTCTTCGAACTTGCTTTGCTAAGGACAATAAGAAAGTTACCACAAAAGGCAGGATGGCTGAAACTAAGTCAACTGGTAAGACAACTAAGAAACAAGATTCGAAAAAGTCTTCCAATGTTGGCAATCCGCCCTCTCGGAAGCAAAATCGGAAGGCTGAAAACCCCACACGAATCTTGCCTAATCCTGACCAGTCTTCTGAATCTGGACATTCTAACTCTTGGATCTGCAAAAATGCTGCCTGTAGGGCTGTTCTATCTGTAGATGACACATTTTGTAGACGGTGTTCTTGCTGTATTTGTCACCTTTTTGACGATAACAAGGATCCTAGTCTTTGGTTGGTATGCTTGTCTGAATCTACTCAAGGGGATTACTGTGGATTGTCTTGCCATATCGAGTGTGCCCTTCAACATGAAAAAGTAGGAGTTGTTGATCATGGGCAACTGATGCAACTAGATGGTGGTTATTGTTGTGCATCATGTGGCAAAGTTACTGGGATACTTGGGTAAGTGGATTTTTTGTAACCTGTTGAGCTATTGGGAATTTATGCCCTCCCTTGATATAATTTGGTTTTTAAGGATCATTTATACTTTGTGTCTAGCTGAAAAAAAAAAAAAAGCTTATTGACTTCTATTCTGAATATAGAATTTAAAAGATTTACGAATGTTTCCTGCCTCTACTCTGTCCTCCACTCACTGATTTGTCATATTTGTGGCATGAAAGCTCATGAAACTCTTGCAATTTTTACTGCCTTTAATTTGGCTTTTAGTAGGATGAATTTTGCTAGGGTATTCTTCAGTTCCTATAGTACATTTTAAGATATGTATTATTTATACCATTTGCAACCTTTTATAATTGAATTTCCACCCTTATTTTGATAACGTTGGTGGTTCATGCTCAAAAAATGGCAGATGCTGGAAAAAACAGCTAACTATTGCAAAAGATGCTAGACGTGTAGATGCACTCTGCTACAGGATATATTTGAGTTACAGGCTCTTGGATGGGACTTCGAAATTTAAAGAATTGCATGAACTTGTACAAGAGGCGAAGGCTAAACTGGAGACAGAGGTTGGTCCACTTAATGGGGGTTCTGCCAACATGGCACGAGGCATTGTCAGCAGACTCCCTATAGCTGGTGATGTGCAGAAACTCTGCACTCTTGCTATTGAGAAGGCTGAAAGCTGGCTGGCTAGTGTTCCAAATGTGAATCCTGATTCCAGAGGTTTGAACTGGCTCTCTTAATTTGTTTAAAATAGTTGGTGCAAATTTCTTGCTGGTTTTCATCATACCAGTTTTATTATTTGATTCATGATGACATTTGTTTAAACATCACAGAGGGTTCACTTCCTGCTGCTTGCAAGTTTGTTTTTGAAGAGGTAACAGCTTCCTCTGTTAAAATCATTTTACTTGAAGTATCAAATGTGGTGGCTGAGGACAGTAAGGGATACAAGCTTTGGTATTACAAGAGTAGGGAAGAATCACACACCAAAGACCCTGTTTCTGTGATTCCTAGATCACAGAGGAGGGTTTTGATATCTAACCTTCAACCTTGTACAGAATATACTTTTCGCATTGTATCGTATACTGATACAGGAGACCTAGGTCATTCTGAGGCTAAGTGTTTCACAAAGAGCATCGAGATAATTCACAATGTTCCTCCATCTGTTGCTATGGTACGTAAGAGAGAGAATCTTCAAATTGGGGCTAGTACCTCTGGCTCGAAGATTGAGCCCAATCGCACTATGAAAGACTCTGGATTTAAGGTTCGAGACCTTGGAAATATATTGCATCTTGCTTGGGCTCAGGAACAAGGTTATCTTGAAGATTTTTGCTGTGCTGATATGAAAACGTGCTGTGGACAAAGTGAAATGGTCAAGCCTAAAATTCCAGATGAGCAGTTACCTTCAGCTTCACGAGGCCTTGACTTAAATGTTGTTTCAGTTCCGGATTTAAATGAAGAACTAACACCTCCTTTTGAGTCTTCCAGGGATGAAGATAACGGATGCACTTTGATGCAGGCTGTTGAGGCAGATGATGATGCTGCCTCTCATGATCTAGAGAAGAATGGTATAGCAAGATCCCATGGGAGTGGTGATTCCCAAACCTGGATCCATCGCCCAACGGGGGAAGTGCCAGCGGTCGATTCTCTCATAGATGTGGCTAGAAAAAGGATAGCAAGCACAAATGAAGAGATACATGATTGTGACAGCACCTTGATAAATGGTTCTCCCGTACGCATAACTGATG
>JASCZI010000057.1:102628-131742 GCA_036250425.1 Stylosanthes scabra
CGAGGGTCATATTAAACAGGAATTTAGGCTGAAATTGCTAACATGGTTTAGTCTGAGGTCAACAGAGCAAGAACGCAGGGTGGTTAACACCTTCATTCAAACTCTCATAGATGACCCAAGCAGTTTGGCAGGGCAACTTGTTGACTCTTTTTATGACATTATATCCAACAAGAGGCCAAGAACTGGGTTCTGCAATAAAGCTTTGGCATCAAACTAAGGGTGTGGAATCCTGTTATACAAGTCTGCTATTCCCATCAAGCTTACCTTAACCATTTTATGTCAAAATCACTCTCTGATTGTTTTGGCCTTCCTTGTACAGGCATTTTTTTTTGTCAATCACATTCGAAGTGATTCATTCTTATTGTAGACAAGTTCTGTCTTGCTTTAAAGGATTTGCATTGATGATGGTGGAAACAGTAATTCTTTTTTCCGTGGTTGGGAGGATCTTTCGACGTGAAGTTTCAAGATGTAGCCATTTTGCGATTTCATAGACTACTGCCATTATTCAGTTATGATTATGAATTTAATCAATCAAGAAAGATACAAGTTAGTGTTGAACTTCTAAACTCCTCATTACTTTCATTTGAAGTACATGTTATTTGATGTTTTGATTTGATATAACTGTAATATTTTTTTTTAATTTTTTTTAGTTAATCCTTAATTTTATCTAAGCAATCTTAACGGTAATTAATTATCTATAGCTACTGTTTATAGCTAGGGATGAGAAAGAGCCGGGCTACTCGATGGGGGTTCGTGGTTCGGCTCGTTTAAGGCTTGGCTTGGCTCGTTTTACTAAACGTCATAGGCTTAAAAAAAGCTTATGAAGCTCGTTGGATCGGCCCGTCTAATTATTTTTATAAAAATAAGATTTTCTTAGTTTAGATTTTAACTACTAATTTATGATAAACCCAAAAAAATAATCAATAGTATGATTGTAAAAAAAGTAAGCATAGTTATGCTATATTATATGTGATTAATGGTTGATATATTATTAAATTATAATTTATAATGAATTATAAATTTTGAATTGTATTTAGTGAAAATTATTTTTTTATAATTCCTATAGTAAGTTTTTCAAAAGTAGGCTCATGGACTTCATAGGCTTTTAAATAAGTCGGACTCGAGCCCAAAAAAACCTATTTACAATAATAGGCTAGGCTTGCCTAAGTCAAAGCTCGGGCCGGCCTGGCCCATTCCCGACCCTATTTATAGTCCTTGATGATCTTCTTATTGAGTCATTGTGTGGAGTGTTTTTTTTTTTGGATAAGAAACGGGGCATAAGCCCAAACAAACTACAAATGAACTATTCTACGGAAGGAAATGCCAGTAGCATCAGCAATGTAAAAGGAAAAAATACTAGAAGGTAAACTAAAGAAAATATGACAACCAAAAAGCTAAATTATGACCTTTGGAGGCCAAACGATCAGCACAACTATTAGCTTCCCTAAATTCATGATGAATGTCCCAATGCGTGAAATTGTTGCACCGATGCAAAATCGCAGAGGAAAGAGCACTAGCAGAGTGCAGAGGAGAGCCTTGATTGGTATAGAGGCCGACAACCACTTTAGAATCAACTTCGATACTCAGGTGGGAAACATTAAGACTAAGAGCAAGATCAATACCAAAAAGAACACCCCAAAGTTCAGCAATAGTAAGTGAACATATGCCAATGTTAGCACTAAAGCAAGCAAGAAAATTTCCTTCATGATCACGCAGAATCCCACCACAAGCAGCATGACCTTCTTTTTTTACCGAGCCATCTGTGTTCAATTTCACAAAAGGAGGAGTAGGAGGTGACCAATGAACATGCTTTTTTTTTATAAAAGAACTCACTCTTGTTTTGGATCTCAAAAACTCACTTTATGCCAAAAAGTAATCTCTAGCAAGATAGATGGCTGTAGAAGGAATGGAATCTTCACTAATGTTCCTTTCTAGTTCAAAGATAAAACTATTCCTTTCTAGTTCAAAGATAAAACTATTCCTGCAAAACCATAAAGAATTCATAGTGCAGATAAAAACTAAGGGCCAAGGAATGCCTTGGTAGTAGGATTGAGAGGAAATATTGTCTAGCAACCAATCATGAATTGAGTTGTTAAAGAAACTTCCTTGACTCAATGAAGTATTAATGCTCTTCCATGTTTTGACAGCAACTCTACAATCGTGGAGAACATGGAGCAAAGATTCAGATGAAGATTCACAAATACAGCATGTATGTACTTGAGTCATATGCCTTTGATGACGTCTTTCATTTGTGAACAAAGCACCACTACCAACAAGCCACCAAAAAGCACGAAGTCTTTGAGGAATATGGCATTTCCAAATCTTCTTGAACAGCTTGGTGGAAGAAGGAGGGTTCCGAGTCATACAAAGAGTGGAAGCAAATTTAAGAGTAAAATCTCCCTTTGTGTTAGGAAGCCAAGCGATGCTATCCTCTCCCAAGGCCTGCTCTGGGGATTTCATAGCAGCAAAAATAGGGTCCCAATCCTCACAAAGAAGAGCTCGAATCCTACGAAGATCCCAACCATATCCCTTAGAAAAATTAGCAACAGAAGCATTCAAACTTGTATAAGGCAGCTCCGGAATACAAAAATCAGCCAGCCTGTGTACCCCTGGGATCCAATGATCAGTCCAAAACATAGTTTTGGTTTCATTACCTATTCTCCAAATCAGATTTTGATGAAAAAGAGGCCAAACTTGAGTAATTCCCTTCCACACACTAGAACAAAGTTGCAGTTTCCTTACACGAGGAATATTATCCATACCACTATTTGCTTCAAATAATTCTCACCCAAAGAGTATTCTAGTGCTGAATCAGATTCCACGCCAACTTCATCATATAGGCATTATTCATAGTTCTGGCAGACCTTAAACCCAAACCATCGTCCGCTTTTGGGAGACAAATTTTCTCCCAGCTAACAAGGTGAGTTTTGCTATTATTAGGATTATCACCCCAGATAAAATCTCTACAAATTCTGTCAATCTTGTCACAAATACTAATTGAGAGTTTCATAGTCTGCATAACATAAGAGGGTATAGTAGCAAGAGCTGATTGGGTGAGTGTAATCCTACCTGCGAGAGAGAGATTGCGAGATTTCCAAGAATTAAGCCGGCTACTCATCCTGTCAATGATGAATTGGAAATTTTCCTTCTTAGCACACCCATGAAGAAGAGGAACACCTAGATATTTGCCAAGATCAGAGGTAAGCCGCATTCCTAGTGCATTACTAAGCTCAACTTTCCTATGGAGAGACATTCTTCGAGAAGAAAACACAGGACTTCTCAAAGCTAACCTTCTGACCAGAGGTTATATAGAACAAATCAAGAATAACCTTCATAAGATCCACCTGTTCTATAGTAGCTTTGCCAAATAAAATAATATCATCAGCAAAACATATGTGAGATAGAGCAGGGCCACCTCTATTAAGAGTAATAGGTTCCAAAAGATCATGATCAACAGCAATCGAAATAATATGAGATAGACGTTCTAAGCAAAGAACAAAAAGATGGGGAGAGAGTGGATCACCCTGTCGGACACCTCTAGATGGGGAAAAAGATGGGGGAAGGAGAGCCATTCCAAAGAATCTGCATTTCAGCTGAAAAGTAGCAGTGATCAATTAGATTTATTAAAGAATCAGGTAATCCTGCTTCCACAAGAGTATCATGGAGGAAATTCCAGTTCAGGCGATCATAAGCCTTCTCCAAATCTATTTTAACAGCCATGAACCCAACATTTCCTTTCTTGACATTCATAGTATGGATCGCCTCCTGTGTGGAGTGTTTATGAAAGCAAATATTGTGAACTAATCGTTGCAAAATTATCAGTTTCAAATTAGTGAGAAATTGTAAAATTAGATGTTGAGAAGTAGTTAGTTATAGAGACACTTATAAATATCATCATTCATTTACAATTAAATAGATGAGACCCATAGACGCCCCAAATATCAGCATTCATTCTATCGAAGAAGAGATGGATGCTTTTAATTTATATTTACTATTCATAATAAAAAATTAATATAAAATTTTTTTTTTATGATAAGTGGACTATAAATAAATATTGAGGCAAATTCTCCATTGAAGATGCATTTAAACGTAGGGTAGGGTTGGCGTAAGATTTAGACTCAATTTTAATTTTATTTGCGTGTTGATTTTTTCACTAAAAGTCAATTATATCCTATTCGTGGATCATGCCAACTTAATCCTACCTACTTGTAACCCATTGGTTTTTTTAAAAATACAATATTTATAAATTACTAAATAAAATTATTAAATTTTCAATTAAATATCTCATTGATTGAAGATTTTTTATATCATTAAAAGTTCATGATTCAATACTCATCTCTAATATATTTTATATATATATATATATATATATATATATGTCAAGTGGAATCTCTATCCGACCCATATATCAACCCGCTACTAAATAGAGTTTCTATTGTCAACTGTGGTCCCATGTTAAAAAAAAAAAAAGAAAAATACATAGGGTGGTTGAAATAGTTCTAGCGGCAAATCAGGAATTTTGAGAGATTGGATGACATAAAGCATATCAAATACTTTGAATGCATCTGATATACAAACAAAAAGTAACTTTCTAAGAAGAAAAATTGCACCTTTAGTGGCCCTGCATGACAACATGTTTGATTAAGGTTTGAGATGACATCCTAATAGAAGAACAGATGCAACATTGGTGATAAGCAAACTGAATAGTGGGATGAGGAATATGAGTCTGTGTTACGTTTGTATTTTTATGTTATTTATTTTGTATTTTGGGTATTTTGCACTATGATTGTAATGAGGAACCTATTTTAACTCTAGATGGCAATGCCGAAGGAAGTTATAATAGGATCTTCTCTATCTCCCACTTGGACTGAGAACTTCCTAAACGATCTAAAAAGATCTTTAAAGTATATTCTGTTTTAATTTGCATGGCTCTTTCTTCAAACTCTAATCTAGTCATTTTGAACACTACTGTCTACTGAAAATATATTGAAAATAAATCCTCTCATTTTTTTTACAATTGACATTTTAAAATAGAATATTTTTCCTATCTTATTATACGGTAAACAAAAATAGTAAGAGAAGATATTATATGACAAAAATAAAACATCTTAATAATATTAATAGAGAGAAAAAATTGCGAAAATTCATTCTCAAAAATACGTTCAACATCTGTGCTTTCATAGTTCTATAATCTATATGGTGTTATAGCAACCAACTAATTAATGAAAGCGGTAACTTATCAGATCTGATTGAGTAGTAAACTTTGCTTCCTCTTCACCAAGTTTGAATGATGCTTTCCATTCTATTTCTTCCTTAGACTTGAATTAGTCGTGCTATTGTGAGGGAGTCAATAAACTTATGACCAATAATAATTAAGAAAAAAAGTCTAATAAAATAAAAAAATTCAATCTGTAAATGACAAAACTCCAAAAAACTAATGATACTTTAACTTTATTGTTTCCTAAAATAGTTAGTAAACAAGACTTATATATAAATTTCTAATTAATAGTAATCAACAAGAGATAAAAATTTAATAAAATAAAAAAATTCAACCCATAAAAATAAAATAAAAAATAATGATATTTCAATTTTATTAATTACTATTAATTACAAAAATGTTGGTCAATACTTATGCTATACTGTATGTTTGAGAAAATAGAATGATGATAACGGGTCAATTGTTTTTGGTCAGAATCATGGATCAAAATTTAAAAGGTGTGGATAAGATGTTATGACTTGTGAATGGGTTGAACCTGATTGGCTACCCTAGCAGGCCCAATAAATGAATAAATTCAATACGTTTGACCTATATAGGGATGTGATTTTGAGTTGGTGTGTGATCAACTCAATTGTACCGAAAGTTTAAATGCTGCCATATATTATATAAGTAATGCAATACAAAAAAGAAAAAAATATTTATCTACTTTCTTTGCAGTATAGAAAGTCCATTAAAAAAAGCTAAGCTACCAGTAGAAATAACAATTCGACCTGATCCAACTTAACCTAATCTGTTCTATATTTAATGGGCATATTTCTTTCAACTATTGAATGAGTATCGGTTGAGTATGGATAATGATTGTCTCATTTTATTACGCGTCATGTTTGCTCGGTATATATATATATATATATAATTTAATTTTTTTTAAATATTTAATAATATTTAAATGATTATATCTGTAATTTTAGTTTAGAAAAATTTTAAATTTAATTTTTTTATTTTAATTTTTTTTATAAAATTATTATGTTTTTAAATTACTTTAGTATGTAACAGAGAGGACTCTAATGCCTAAATTAGAAAGCATTTAAGTAGAACAATAGTATGATAATTGAGTGTGATTAATTACCTTCACAATTGAGTTTAGTAGCCTCCACTGATCATAGACGTGCTAAGATATTGGGGAGGAATTAGCTAGGCATGCGGATGCCCAACCCGACATGTTCCTAAAAACTGGGCTCGCCTGGTTGGAATCGAGCTGATACGGAAAAATGAGAGGAATGATAAAGCAGAGAGAGTTTATTAAAATTGAAAAAACATATATAATAAAATTAAAAAAATATAAATTGAAATTGAATAGAAGTGAATTATTCTATTTTTTATATAATTTTTTGATGCAACATTTAAAGATATATACATTTTGATTGTATACATCATGGATTTAAAAATCAAACAGAAGGAAAATCACACAATCTTCCATTCAATTTTTTGATATGCAATAAGGGTGCGTTTGGGAGAAAGACTGAGATTGAGACTGAGAGAGTAAAACTGGGGGACTGAGATTGAGAGACTGATATAGGTTTGTGTATCGAGTTTAGTTTGAAATTAATTAGAGATAGAGACTGAGAAATAAAGATTAAACTAAATGTATGACTTTATTGGTTGACTACTACAATAATTTATGAGATATTTATACATGTCTTATTACAACCCCTAATTATAAAATACATTAAATTTAAAGTACAAAATCAAATCAAATATTCTAAAAATATAAACAAATAAAAGCTAAATAAATTCGCAATCTCTTCATATCAAGAGCATTGATGCACACATCATTCTCTCACTCTTTAAAAAAGATGTGTTCTCGAATCTAGTTATTGAAATAGATAGTATCTGAAATATATATATGTATATATATATATAAAGAAGAAAAACATTCGTTTTTTTTTTTTTTCTTTAGTTTTTTTTCTTTTTTTTTTCGGCTCTCTATGTTTTGTTCTTTTCATTTTCATTATTTTTTTAAGATTGGAATAAAAGATACCAGCAAAGAAAGAATAAACAAGGAATGGAATACGGAAGGGAAACAAAAGAGATGAAAGACCAAAGAAACACGAGAAGGACAAAGAGAAGATGGAGGGTAGATTTTTTTTTATTATTAAAATAAACACAAGAACAAAGGCACACTGAAGAGGTAACGCAGAAATTTTTTTATTTTGTTTTTATGAAATAGGATAAAAGAAAAACAAAAACAAATAAGGATGGATCTAAAACCTGAAATCTAATACTAAATGATACGGAAAAATGAGAAAAATGATAAAGAAAAGACATTTTATTGAAATTGAAGAAATATATATA
Organism: Stylosanthes scabra; assembly: GCA_036250425.1. Taxonomy (NCBI): domain Eukaryota; kingdom Viridiplantae; phylum Streptophyta; class Magnoliopsida; order Fabales; family Fabaceae; genus Stylosanthes; species Stylosanthes scabra. The sequence goes on from JASCZI010000057.1 coordinate 110,199, forward strand.
ACAAATTGAAAATGACTAAATTAAAATTAAATAGAAACAAATCATTCTATTTTCTATACAATTTTTGATACAACAGTTAATGATATGACTATACACACCATGGGTTTAAAAATTAAACAAAAGGAGAATCACACAACCTTTTATTAATTTTCCGATGCAAAAAGAGATGGATATTACACACAAATCACTTGTATATATACCATAGTTTCATCACAGAACTAACAAATGGTATCACGTCATTAAATATCGGACTCCATTGATTTACACCTACAATAATTTATGAGATATTTATACACCTCTTATTACAAACTCTAATTACAAAATATATTAAATTTAAAGTACAAAATCAATTCAAATATTCTAAAATATAAATTATAAAAAGCTAAATAAATTCACAATCTCTTTATATCAGGAGCATTGATACATGTATCACGAGTTGTCTTCGATTTAAGCGTAACAGTAGACTCTTATCTTTTATATGTGAATATATATATACCATAATTATTTTATTATAACAAATTTATTATTTTGATAGCTGATTATTCAATGTTCCATTTTAAAAAAAAAGTTCTAACAAAAATGTATAAATATTTCTTCATAAATTCTTTATTTTAAATAATAATATTGGTATACATAATGTAATGATAATATTGAAGTGATTAATATTATTCAAATAATAAATTGAACATATAATTATATATTTTTAAAAATTATAATAATTAGGACTTTTATATTAGTATTAATAGAAAAAGCGTGAATACGCTAGTATATATAAATATAGGAAGGTGTTACGGTATACCTCGAAAAGTGAGGTATACCATATTTTTTTACTTTTTAACCGTTAATCTTTATCATATATTGATTTTAATATCAACGGCTAAAAAGTGATGGAATATAGTATACCTCACTTTTTGAGGTATACCGAAAAACTTTCCATAAATATAATACATGATGATCGATTGATTTTGTGGCTATTTAATTTTTATTTTATTTTCTTTTATTTTTGTATGAAGCCATTTTTTATTAAAAGAATTTCGGTACAATGAAAGATCACACTTTCCATGTTTTTAAGCTATAAATTGGCATAGCAAGTAGTGTTTAAGGCAAACAAAGAAAATCGCAGCATTTTATTTTCCTACAAAAAGTTTGTGCTTTCTTGTCATTACTTAAGGACAGAGTTAACCGAAGCATGGCGACACCAAAAACGGCACTTTCAGCGTTATTGAAGACCAGAATTGAAGGTAGTGGGAGTGAGACCATAGTGTTTGCTCATGGCTATGGAACGGACCAGTCCATTTGGGACAAAATCGTTCCCATATTAGCTCAAAGTTACCGTGTTGTTGTCTTTGATTGGCCATTTGCTGGATCAGTAAAAGATGAGAATCTTTACGACCCTCTGCAGTATTCTTCCTTTGAAGCTTTCGGTGATGACTTGATCACTTTGGTGACTGAGATTGGCATCAAATCTGCCACTTTCGTTGGCCATTCCATGTCTGGCATGATCGGTTGCATTGCCTCTCTCAAAAGGCCTGACCTCTTTAAGCGCCTTGTTCTTGTTTGTGCTTCCCCAAGGTATTCTATCACTTTTCTTCTCTTAAATTAACTGTCTTGTTAAACTTGTTAAATTTTGAAAGAAAAAAAAATTGAATACAAGATAAATAATAAAATAATAGAAAGAAAGGTGATGTAGCAAGGTAAATTATATATATATAAAAATAACAATAAAAATTCAGCCAACATTAATCAATAATTTAAATTGAATGTTCTATTTTTTTATGTTTTGAATGTTCTATTTTTAAGTTTCGGATGTTCTGTTTCTAAAAAATATAAAATTGACAGAGGTTATTTTAGGTTTCGGATATTCTATAGCTTCTATCGTGGATGTTCTATAAATAATAGTTTCGAATGTTGTATTTTTTATTAACTAATTTATTGGTTAGAAAATTATTGGTTACCTATACTTGAAAAAAAACTTTTATTGCATATGAGATCACGTGTTAAAAATAATAACATGTGTTTTCTTTTGTTAGTTTAAATTTTTAAAAAGAGTTATTTTATTGTACGACATGAATAATTTTTAGCTTAAGGCACAAATATCAGAGAAAAAAAATTTATGCAAAAATTCACAAAAACTAAAATGAGTCTTTTGTCGAGATTTATTTAGATATAAATCTAAATAATAATTTATGTGTCTTTTTTTTTATCTATTTAAAGTTTTTAGAAAAATAAAAAATATATATAATTTGATGACAACAAGTATTGTTATGTTTTTATTTTATATTAGGTTTCTAAATTCAGCTGACTTCGAGGGAGGGTTTAAGAACTCAGATGTTGAGCAGTTAATCTGGTCGATGGAGAACAACTATGAAGAGTTTGCTTCTCATTTCGCGTCGATGATAGCAGATGGAGCTAATGGTGATAATATTGTGACAGTGGACAAGTACAAGAAAGGCTTAATTAAAATGGGAGCTGAAGTGGCGCTGCCATTAGCCAAGACTGTGTTCTACAGTGATTACAGAGAATTACTTGACAAAGTTGAGACTCCATGCACAATCATACAGGCCACTAATGACAAGGCTGTTCCTCGAAGCGTAGCGCTGTACATGCAGAACAAGATCAAAGGGGAAACCACTTTGGAGATTATAGACACCACTGGCCATTTTCCTCAGCTTACTTCTCACCTTAAGTTTGTTGAGGTTTTAAAGGCTGCTTTGGACTCTGATGCCCTTAATTAATAAACTAAGATTATTAATTTATTATATTCATGTTCTCTATCTTTAATTTCCTGGTTGTTGTATTGTGGCGCCCGCAAACTAAGCAAAATTATGTGGAAACGTATGTACGTGTAGTTCAATAGCATGTGATATATTTCATGTTTGAATTTGATGACTAGTTACTTTTTGTGGTTGGGGTGGGGCCGAAGAAGAATCAATGGCTGCCTCTACTTTTCCTCCATAGTCTTCCAAAATCCAAACCACACTGCTATCAAGAAGAAGACAAATGATCTTTTTCTCCATTTTCTAAAGCATTTTGGTAGCATTTGATTTGAGTACTGGGATGGATGGGACATATATTGAAAAATTGAGATTTATTGTTATGTTCGATGACGAAACTAAATCAATTTAATTTCTCAAAATTAGAAAACTATATAGCTAATTAATTTTTTTCAAACCAAGATAGACCTATAATAAAAACATCTAAAATGTTAAAAACATAACGTATTAAGAACTTTTGAAAATCAAATATAAATATTATTTTATAAATTTTTTTTTAAAAATAAAACATTTAAAATCTAAATAAATAAAATATTTAATTTAAATTGTTGGCTGAATTTTTATTGATTAATTAGTATTATTTCTCAAAATTTCAGTCATATTTTAATATTTCCATATTTCCACATCTCCAGAGGACAGACGGATGGAAGATTTTAAACCGAAATTATAATTTTATTATTTTTATTTTTTTTTAATTTATGTCGTTCTTAACTTAAATATAATATACAAATTTAATTTAATTTTATTCTTATTAATTTGCAACATTAAAGTGAAACAACTACAAATTAAATTGGATTGGGGCCTCGGGCAGAGGTTGAGGCATCGGTTGAAGCACCTATTTTTGTATTCTAAAGTCTAAACACTTAACCTCAGTCCTTTTGTACACGGCAGGTCCAACTTTTTTTTTATTTTTTATAAAAGGCATTTCTATTACATATGAATTGGATTTAATTTGGATAACCAAAAGCAAGAAAAAGTGGAATCTCTACAAGAATTAAAAATGTAAATATCAAATAAACTTAAAGAGAAAAATACTAAATAAAAACAAAAAATGTAGTATCTTTGAAACTAAAGGTTGATCTCAACGACGGAAGAAAAAAGCATTTGGAGAATATGCGGTTTCAAAGATATGTTTGCGCATAGGAGACAGTCGTGGATATTTTTTCGTAGACCATAATACCCGTAAGATTATGTAGAAACCACTGGATCTCAATTTAAATTCCACCATTCGAGATTGATTATTGGTTTCACAGATAAAACCATTATCGGGAGAGTAAGATATGATATATAGATCATTTTCAGTTTATGGATGGTCAGGATCTCTCCAAACCCTAACAATTCCTGCAAAATACTCTTATTTCATTTTGAATACCAATTGAAGGTTGGTGTCCTCTATCTCAGTAATTTGAGAGAGAATCATTGCAGAAAAATTATTAGATTGACTCCAAATTATCTTGAAATCGGTTTCTATTGTTCCAGATGCACCAGATTAATCAGCAAAGAGTCTTCTAATAAGCCTAATCAACACAAATCTTCACTCCTTCTCTAATATCTTCTCAGTATTCCAAATGAACAAAAAAAAACCCTAATAAGATATAAGAGAAAATCCTAATAAGGCACGAGAGAAAACTCTAACAAAACACTAGAGCACAAGAAAAAATCCTAATAGGAAAAAAAAAAATTCTAACAAAACTCTAATAGGTCCAACTTATGTTGATATATAGCAGTCTCTCATTTTTATTAAATTAACCATATCCTATCATATTATATAGAGTTAAGTTTTATTTTGGTCTTCGAAAAACGAAATTATAGGATTAATAGTCCATTACTTTTTTATTATATTAAATAGGTCTCCGAAATTAGAAAAATCACCACGTTAGTCCCTTCATTTAAATCAAGGTAACAACGTTAGTGATGTATACAATTTTTGTCAAATTGAATTGATAGATTGTGTCTGAGATGATTAATTGAAAAATTAACAACCAATTTAGTCTCTATACCTCTTTATAATCCTAATCCTAACTCCTTTTCTACTTCAGTCTCTATACTTCTTTATAATCCTAACCTTAGCTCCTCTTCTATCCTAATAATCCCTTCTTCTTCTTCCTTAATTTGTACTTTATATTCTTATTCTTCTTTAATTTATACTTTATATTTACACACAAATAAGTAATTTTTAAAATATTTTAATGGGGACGAAGTCCAAAACACCAGATTATATATTAGTTATTAATGGAGACTTGGAAATCCCCTTTGCATTACAAAAGTGAAGAGAAAATAATCAATCTGATCCATAATAATTAGTTCTGAGGAACTATGTAGTTCCTGAAAAAAAAAAAAAATACATATTTTTTGACCTATATTTTTATTTGTGAGACATTTCGGCTCCTATTCTTTTATCTCGTGAGACATTTTGACCCCTTATAATATAATAAAATAGGAACCGAAAAGTCTCATAAATGAAAGATCAAGATTGAGAAGTAAGGAAAGAGTGTCTTTTTTTTTTTTCAGAGATCTCGTTGTCCTTTGATATAATTATCATGAACTATTTTAATATTTTTTTTAAAAGTGATTTTCTTTTCATTTCATTAATAAACAACTAATATTACTCCTAAAATAAAATTTTTAAAAGCCAATAAAAATAACCTCCAATGTTATAAGAATAAAAATATTCTTAAATTATTTTAAAATATGACAAAAATACATATATTTTTTTGGTAATGTGACAAAAATATTTAATTAGAGATTTAGAGACGTTTTTGTCATGTTTGTCACAAGAAAATAAGTATATTTTTGTGATGATTTTAAATAATTGAAAAATATTTTGGTTATTAAGAAAATCAGAGGTTATTTTTGTTAGCTTTCTAAAATTTCAAGGACAGTATTAGTGACTTACCTTTACCTTATTTATTATTATTATTATTATTATTATTATTATTATTATTATTATTATTATTATTTTGTCTTAAGATAAGCAAGGTAATACAAAAAGGAACTTAGTAAAGTCTTGGATATTTAGGATTAGGAAATTAAGAGTAGCTCTATCGAGGAACAAACGTTTTTTGCGTGACTATCTATTTTTTTTTTTTTGAGCCATTACTCATGAACAAACCTGGCTCCAATAAAAATAAAGACTATACAAAAGTAGACTTTCTATTTGATGGCCCATTTAACAAATGAGTATTACTTATGATGCAGGCCGCAAACTAGACATACATAACATGAAATGGGTAAGAAAGTCCATCAGAATTCACCTTAAAAAAAAAGTGTATGAGAGTTGAGCAGTGGAGTGACTAGTATAACCCCGGGGAAAAGTGTAAACGAGGAAGATCCACGGTAAAGAAAAGGTAAAATGGAGGGCTAAAGGGTCATAATTGAAAAAGAAAAAATTGAGATGGAGAGCGTAAGGAGAAAGCAGGAATGGGGAAGGCACAGAAGCAATTTTGGTAGAAAAAAGAGAAACACAGTAAAAGCATGCTAATAAGGTTGCTTCCTCTTGCTGGTGTTGGAGCAGCTCAATCTCTTCGTTTCTTTGCTGCTGCATCTTCATCTTCTTCTTCTTCTTCCTTCCCAATCTCTCTCTCAGCGAAACAGAAACCTTCGTTCTTCTTCTCTCCCCGTCGATTCTCTGCCATGGCTGACCAATTCGTCAACGGCACCGTTCACCCTAACGGCGTCGCTGTCATCACCCTCGATCGTCCCAAAGCTCTCAACGCCATGAACCTAGGTTTCTTCTTCTTCGCGCTCTTTATTCTTTTTTGTATATGGATTCGCTTCTGAACTGCTTAGTTATTTAATTACTCGATAATTTTGGAGCTTCAACATACTTAAAAAAGTCTCACCAGGCTCTGGAATTCAGGAGAATGGAAAATTCGGGATGGTTTGCTGAAATTTGTAGGCAACGATGATTTGAATGTGAATGATCAGTACCAAGGGGAAAAGATTGGGCTCTTGATCCCTCTCTTCTTTTACCCCCTGATTTATTCAGAGTTTTGAATTAATTTGGATAATTGTTTTTCTTCTATTGATTGGGATGATGCAGAAATGGATTTGAAGTATAAGAGTTATCTGGATGAATGGGAATCTGACCCGAGGGTTAAATGTGTTTTGGTAGATAGCAGCTCGCCTCGTGCCTTTTGTGCTGGTATGATTCAAACTCATGATTCCTTTATTTTCGTTCAAATGTTTTTTGTTGAAGCGTGTTTCTGGCATTCTGCCATAAGTTAAAAATTAGCTTGTTTTGCAGATACTTTTCTATTTAAGATTTGAGGTTACTTGGTTTTGAGTGGTAGGTAAGGTTTTGAGAGTCACCATTGGTGGTCAATGCAGGTATGGATATTAAAGGGGTTGTTGCTGAAATACAAAAGGACAAAAACACTCCTTTAGTGCAGAAGGTCTTATTACGTTATTTGCTTCACCTTCAAGTCTAGTATATTAATGCGTAACTTTACGGTTGCTGTTGTGTTGTGCTTCATTGGATATATTGTTTACTTCTAATGTTACATCAACATCGAGTCATCTTCTGATGCTATACCATTGTTTCCATTTCCTGTTTTTGTCAAATAACAATGTCAATTCTCAATGAGTGCTTTATTGGCAACTGAAATAGTTTATGTGCAGGTGGTGATGTGAAGCAGATAACATTGAAAAACCATCTGTCAGATATTATTGAGGTCTAGTTGTATATTGTAATGTATATCATCAGATTCTTATAATGTTTTAAAGCCATGCCAATAGTACGAACTTAATACCTTTCCAATATAATATTTTAATTTGAGCATTTAGAGAAAGTATTGCCCAGGCTACATCTTTGGTAGACTATACTATTCATGACAAACTTGGCTGTAGTCTCAGCATTTACGCCCTTAGAATGCTCAATATTACAGTTTAATTAGTGAAATACAGTTATGGACACAGTTTTATGCACAACTAGATACAAAAGAATGCATACACAACATGGAACTCTGGCTTGGCGGCTGAAGAAGCTGCTGAATTAGTTACCTTTTTAATCTTTTTTCATCCTCTCTTTCTTCTCTGGTTAATATGACCATGAGTTATCACCATACCCAAAGGTGTGAGACTTATCCTCAATTAGGGTTGGCTTGGCCTTGGTAATAAGGTGCTTCTAGTGAGTGTTTGTCCTACTAATGTGCGGTCTGTTGAAATGCACCAAATATTACTGGTCTGGATTATTCTGGATTTTCATACAATTTTTTTTTAAACCTTGACTTTCTTTAGGCTTTTACAATGTGTGGTTTTGTGCCTTCTAGAAGCACCCAATGATACAGTTGGGTTGACTATGATTAACTTATTTTTTTATGTGGATTATATTTGGTAACTTATGGCTTGCTGTCAGCATTATGTTGGATTATAGGATTTGCTACTTCTCATTTTTGCATGACTTGTAGCCTAGAAAGTAATGTGATATTATGCTCTACATTTAGGTCTTTACGGCTGAGTATTCTTTGATATGCAAAATTGCTGAGTACAAGAAACCATATATTAGCCTCATGGATGGAGTTACAATGGGCTTTGGAATTGGTTTGTCTGGTCACGGCCGCTACCGTATCATTACAGAGGTATATGCTTATTATAGTTGGCTTTTTTTTTATAGATATAGCATAAATTCATACATTGCAATTTGAGATGTTTTTGACTTCCCTTTTTCCTACACCTCTTCAGAGAACTGTACTTGCAATGCCAGAAAATGGAATTGGCTTGTTTCCTGATGTGGGTTTTGCTTACATAGCTGCCCAAAGTCCAGGGGAAGGGTCTGTTGGTATGTTAATATTTCGAATTAAAAATTCCCCAGTTCTTTTTGTGAACTATATTGACATATTTTGTCCAAATACATGTTTTGTACTGCACTGTTTAAACATCTAGATGCAACCTCAAGTTTCAATTAGAAATCCTGTCTTTTTAAATATTATAAAAATGTTCTTTCACTAGATTTATGTGAATCTCTGTATGACTGTATCACATTATTACTTGATTGATAGATGTTACTAATTGCAGGTGCCTATCTTGGATTGACTGGAAAGAGGATTTCTACTCCTTCTGATGCAATATATGTTGGCCTTGGAACACATTATGTGCCATCTGGAAAGTTAGGTTCATTCAAGGAGGCCCTTTTGGCAAACAACTTGTATGTCAACATAAACCATTGCTTGAGACTTTTCTTTAAGATTATCACCCCCTTAATTCCTTCGGAATAAGATTGGATTCGACATTGTGCATAGGCATGTTTGCTTAGATATAAGGCATGTGCTGCATGCACCACACATTTCAGTCTCCTTGTATGCTAAATGGTCCATCATGTCTGTTGCCTTTTATTATATAATTGTAACGATTGGATATATATAATAATGATCTTATGCAAAACTCATTTGTGATATAGTTCCCAGGATGCACATCAGGATATCAAAGTACTTTTAGCAAGATATGAGTCCAACCCTGAGAGTGAGGCACTGCTGAAATTGCTTTTACCTCAGATAACATCCACATTTGGAGGAGATAAATCAGTTACCAAGACAATTGAAGAGCTAAGGAAACACCAGTCAAGCACTGACTCAAATGGTATGCTTATTGTCCTATTGTTTGCTAATGAAACACCATTGTTGAAATTTCATGTTATAATTTATGTTGTGTCCACGAAATACTTTGCCACCCATCTAGTTGAAATATGAATTTGTTTGCATATTTCCAGTTGTTGAGTGGGCTAACGAAGCTCTCCAAGGCCTTGGGAAAGGTGCTCCTTTCTCCCTTGTCTTGACCCAAAAGCACTTCTCTGCAGTAGCTTCTGCAATAGGGAAAAATGACAGTGAGTTATCCACGGTATGCACTTATTCATTTCCGTTTTGGTTTTTGGGTGGTTTTGATGTTTCCAAACGCTTAAATTTATTTGTATTGATCTGCATTTCTGAAATTCAGCTTAGTGGTGTAATGAAAACTGAGTACCGAATCGCCTTAAGGTCTTCATTGCGCCATGATTTCGCTGAAGGTGTCAGAGCAGTATTGGTGGATAAGGACCAGGTTTGTCTTTTCATGTTTTTATATTTTTAGTCTGGTTAACAAACTGCTGATTTAATATTTAGAATAAACTGTTGCTATTCAGTCAATACTTAATGCATGCTATCCTTTTGCAGAACCCCAAGTGGCAACCATCAAGGTTGGAGGAAGTTGATGCCAATGAAGTGGAAGCCGTCTTCAAACCATTAGGGCCCGAGGTTGCGGAATTGAGTGTGTAATTTTAGAGAGTGAGTGTAGTTTCGTCTTCTTGTAATATGCATTACAGAATTGTAGACACTGCATCAAATAAACGGATAGTGTTATAATTCGCTCTGGGTCAAGTTGCGGGTCCTAGGTGTTGCATGTACTGTTTTCACTGTGATGATATTATTAATATAGCCCATGATGTTGGAAACCAATGGACGATGTTGCTTCTAGACTCTAGTTATAATGGAACCGCATGGAAGAAAACGAGTCGATCTTGTTTCTTTACCTCGTAGTTTCTTCCGCATCGAAGAATTGTGTCCTGTCTTGGTCAGTCTTTTGAATAAAGAGCTTTAGCTTCACAAAAATGTAAATATAGTCATTTAATTTCAAAATGATTAATAAACTCCTTGTTTCTTCTGTCTGATAAAATAAACTCCTTCCTTTTTTTGCCCATTGTTCGCTTGTGCAATAGGAACATCTTAATGATATAAACCCGTGACAATGACTTAAGAAGATAGCGTAGTATTAATAATGCCCGATTAAACTTGGTTAGATATTTTTAATTTTATTCGTACGACAAATCTTTTTGGGGTTTGGATAAGAAAATTCATAATTACCTAACTACTAATGATGTGAATGATGAGACCCTGATTTATCAAAAAGGAATACATACTTTTCCTTCACATATATAACCAAAATTTTAGATGATTGAAATTAGATGAGTCAAGCAATGTTGAATATTTAGGAATTATAGCAATATGATAGAACTAGGAGAAAAACTAGAGAAAAGGTAAGTTTTATTGATCACAGTATTGGAAATTCACAATCCTTAGAGAAGAATAGACCGCTGGAACTATCAGCTTGGAGAAAAAGCTCTCTCAAAAGTCTAACAGAATATGAACAATTGCCAATTGCCAGGCACAACACTATCATAATCAAAAAGGGCATTTATTGTTTCAGCCAAAAGTGTTTTGCACGAGTTAAATTTTATTTTAGTCCTGAGATTCACAATCCCTAACTTGGAAGCATGATGAATAGATGTTCAACTTAAGCGCAAAGGGAGGTGTAAGTGTGGACTGTGGCTGCCATCCTGTTCTCCAAGTCCGGTTCGCTTTATATTAATTTTTATTCTATGATTCTAATAATGCAAGTATGCTGTTAGTCCATTTACATATTTGCAGGGGCTCTTTATTCAAACTCCTGTATTGATCGGTTTCTTTGTGGCGTGGCCATAATTGAGGTGGGTTTGGTAAAACCTTTACTTTTCAAAAGTAGTTTATAAAAGTTGTTTTTTTTTTTTATTTTAAAAATAGCATTTTAAAAATCTTAGCATATGTGTTTGGTAAAATTAAATAAAAATTGTCTTTTAATAACCACAAGCAATAATAATTATATTTGGTAAAATAGCTTTAAAAATTTAAAATAACCATAATAGATATAAATGAGTAAATTATCAAATTGATCCTCGAAAAATCACGCATTCTTCAAATTGATCCCTCAAAAATAAAATTAATCAAATTAGTCCCAAAATATTACAATAGTTAATCATGTTAGTCCTTCCGTTAACTCATTTCATGACGTCGTTAATATTTATTGAGTTGGTCAGTTAAGTAATAGATATACATAATCAAAACGACGTAGCTTTAATGAAATATCATTCTGGGATTGATTTGATTTAATGAACTATCTTTCTAGGACTGATTTGATTTAATAAACCATCTTTTAAGACTAGTTTGTCTCATAATCAAACAATTGTTTACCTATTTCATCACATCCAGCCCAATCTCCAATTGCAACTGAGATTACAATTATCCAAATAAAAAACTTTCCATCCACCCAAGAGACAGAACAATTACATGAAGTGTTGCATGTTGTTTCTTATCAATTCATTGTCAATATTTTTTGGATTATAATTTTCTAATAAATATTGGATTTTATAGGACAAAGAAAGCCACCCAAACTCCAAGTTGTTAAGAGAAAAGCAATAACAAATACTTCTCCCAAAATTTTATTTTGCAACTACACTATTTCTGCTGAAACAATTAAGGAAATCAGTTCAGTAAGAAACTTAGGGATTTAATGCATTCATGCCTAATCTACAATAATCTTATGCAAGAACAGAAGAAGATATTTATGGATAGAAAGGGGATTAGGGTTCATATAATTGGGGACTAATTTGATCGAATTTTATAAACTTATCTTATTGACACAAGTAGTATGTCAAATAGAAGGTGTGCTGTCACTTAACATTGTCAGATAAGCAAAAGTTAACAGCGTCATGAAAAAATTAATGCCAGGACTAACATGATTAACTATTGTAACATTTAGGGACCAGTTTTAAGGATAAGTACTATTTATGTCCAAAAGATTTGGGCCAAAAATCTTATTTGTCACAAACGTTTTTTTTTTTTCTCTTAAAGTTGCTACAAAGGTATTCTTTTTATAGATAAAAAGAGATATTAACTGTTCTGTCCGTGACTATTATTGTTTGTTAATAAATGATAGTTAGTCATTTTATTTTCCTTTAACTGTGTATTTACTTTAATAATTAAAATTTAAATTATTTTATTAGGAAAATAAAAAAAAGGAAAGAAGGAAACCCCTAACCCTAAAATCACACAACATGTTAATTCCAGAGAGAGAGAGCACGGACTCAACAGCCGCTCCCCCACGAAGCTGCGCCGTTCGCCGCTCCGGCCGACCACATCTTCATCTGGTCGTCCATCATCGCTAACCTCCGGATACAGACTCACCTTCTTCATATGGTCGTCCATCATCGCCAGCCCAGATCCAGACCATCACCATCTTTTGTTCCTCGAGTCTGACTACCACTATCACACCGCCACCCCGTCATAGCTGCAAGCCGCTAACACTTACTCTCACCAGGGAGATCGCGTCTCTATTTTCCCACTGTCGCTACCTTCAGTTTTCTACCGACGTTGTCATCAGCAACAGATCTGCGCCTTGCCTCCACTTACGACGATCTGCGCCTCGCTCTCACCACGCCTCTGCCTTCGGCCTACAGTCTTGCCTCTGCTAATCATCTCTGTTTTCAGCAACAATCTCGCCATTGATGTCCACCTCCTACAACCTCCATCTTGTGTGCGTTTATTTCTTCAATTTTGTTGTTTCCCCTTTCAAATCGGTTCCTTTTCACATTTTTTCTATTAAATTCTGTTATTTTTTAATTATTGTTATTATTTTTAAGTGATTGAGATCTATGGCTGGAGATAGGTCTCTGAGTTCTGGATTTGTAATTGATTTTTATGATTTTTTTTAAATTTACAAATTGCTAGTAGTATCTTGTTGAAATTTTTATTACTTTAAATCATTTTGTGTTCTTTTATGAAATCTTTAAGTCAGTAACTAGAAATTGGTTTAGGAGAATTAATTAAACTATGAAAGTTGGCATGGAAATGGTTATACTAAAATATTTGAGCAGGAAGAATAAATATTAGGTGGTGAATGACAGTGTTTCGTGAGCTCAATTAATTAATTAAACAAATATTTGGTGGTGAATGACAGTATTTTATGAACTTAATGAATTTATTAAACTATCAAAGTTTAAATATTAAGTGGTGAAATTGAAGGGAAAAAAAAAGAAAACGTACTCACAAAGAAAATTGAAGGAAAAAAAAAGAAAACGTACTCATAAAGAGGCATGGATATTTTTGTCAACAAAATTTTATTTTGGTTCTTTTAATGTGTTTTTAAAATTTTTGTGATAATTTTGAGAGAAAAAAATGATTGTGACAAATAAGATTTTTGACTTAAACCTTTTTAGTATAAAGAGTAACTTTATCTTTGAAGGATCAATTTGGAGAATCCATGATCTTTTGGGGACTATTTTGAGTATTTACTCAAATATAAATATAATAATAAATGTGAGTATTTATTAATAAATAGGATTATATTAGATTTTTTAATTTTGATAAGCAGAAGACATCTTTGAAAAACGTCTCCTTAAGTGCTTTCAAAAGTACATCTATCTTTTAAAAGCTGCAAACACAAGTACGTCAACTTTTTTATTTAAAACACTGGGGGTGTACATTCCCTGGACAGGTCCGGACCGACCAGCCCGAAGCCCGGACCCAATGAAATTTGGATAATTTTTTATCCGATTTTAAAGTAGATCGAAATCGATCCAAAATTTATGAAGTCAACCCGATATTAATACGAAGTCGGGGATGGGCCAAGGCTCGGGTCACCGGATTCCGGCCTGGTGGCTCGGTCTTATATAAATTAATTATAAAAATTAAATTATATAATAGTATAGTTATAGTAGGTAGTATGAAAATACATGATTTTGTAACTTCATTTTTAAAGTTTTATAAATTAATTATTTAAATTTAATTAATTAATATTTATATATACTTTACGATATTTTTCACTTAATTAATTAAATTAATTATTTTCCTAAAAAAAATTAGTAATTGTAAGTATTTTGCATTTGTAAGTTGTTTGACTAATTTCTCCATTGAACAAGGAACAATTTTATAATCATGATAACAAGTTTTATGTTATTCAAAACTATACTTATTTAAAATTTAGATTAGTTTTGAGAGTTGAAAATTTGAAATTATGTTTTCATATTATTTCTATTTGACTATATTATATTTTATTTTTATAAGACTTAAAATTTGTATTATTATTTTGTAATTGATGATTATATTTTATTTTAGAATTTGATTGCGGAAGACCCGGACTTCACCCAGTCCAAAGATGAAGAGATTTCATCGGGTTTGAAGTCGGGTTGGGGTCTCAATAATAGATTCGGGATATATTTTGGGCCTGATCTGGGTTTGGGGAGACTTGGCTTCATAACGCCCCTACCAAACACAATTAGGTGCTTGTTCTTTTAAAAAACTCAAGCACTTCTTCGAAAAGCTTTGCCAAACCCAGCCTGAATATAAATTTAATATTCTATTTCTCCCTAATTTAATAACGTTTTCTCCCTAATATTTGCCAGAAATTTCAAAAATATTCCTAATATTTAATTTGATTCAATTTTACCCATAATGTTTTTTATTAATTTCAATTATAACCATAATGGTTCAACTTCTTGTGCACAGGAAACTCCGATTAGGGGTATAATTGAAACCAATCCAAAACATTAGAGATAAAATTAAATCAAATTAAACATCAAAAATATTTTTGAAATTTCTCACAAACATTAGAGACATAAACAATACATTAACCTACCCATTTTTTTTGGATGTCTTGATATTATTTTGTTTAATGACTATCATGCCAGAAAAAAAATGCCATCAACAATGGCAGAACCTACTAGTTTAGAAAGGTTATAAGTTGAATATAACAAAGTAATTTTTTTATAAATATATAATAAAAATATTTTAGAAAATTGTATATCAAACTTTGTAATAATTTATAATATATATAAACTATAATGTTTCTTTTAAACTAGACGAATATAAAATATTTATTAATTTTTGTAATAATTTAAAATAAATATTAATCAAGTATTTTTATTATATGCACATAAGAGGTTATTAGGAAGAACACAAATAAAATATAATTAAAAAATTAGGAATATTATTATAATTAAAATACTTTTCATATTAACAAAATTATTAATGTATAAATAATTTCTTATTATAATTAATTTTTGAAGAGATAAATTATTTTAAAAATAAAAAATTGGGAACATTTTAGTAAGTCAATATTAATAGTGTTATTAATAATATAAGGTGTGTAAATTTAGTTTCACCCTTTTAAAAATTATTAACATTACTATTTTCTAAAAACTTATTATCGTTACTATTTTCTCACATATTAATGTAATTATAAATATTAATTAAAGAAAAAGTATTAAGAACCAATATTAGGGTGACAATAGGGAGCAAATATCATTTTTTCCTCTTTTCTCTCTCCCCTTTTAGTTGATTTAAATTGACCCACCCTAGTTGAAATGGCCTTTTCATTCACTCCCATACTCCAAAAATTGGCCCACGACAACATAGCCCAACTCCTGAATGATTATTACCAAAAAACAAAATACCTTCCTAATCATTCATGATTACCATTTCGTAGGAGGTCATTTTGCAATTCCATATAAATCATAAAAGATTCCCTAGTTCCTCTTTCTTTCCTAAGATGCAATCTCATCCACAGAAAGAAAATCTCATATTCTAGTTCATGATGGACCAAATTTTTCTTTCCTCATCAAAGTCATTTCCATCAAAACGTTTTTAAATTCAAAGAATCAACATGTTTTTATAATTGATCCTGCGCGGGGTCTGTAAAACCCTACAAGGCTACAAGACTACCCTTTATGGGAGGACAGAACTTTTAAATTCTTTATTTTCCCTATCGTTTATGCACTTTGAATCTTTGATCAAGCTGAGAGACTTCTCCACGCAGAAGATTCAAATTAAATATCTACGATGAGTAAACCATAGGGGAAAGAAAAAATAGAAACAGCATACTATGTGATAGACCTGAGAAGATAAGATAGGTTCAGAACAGAACATAAAACAAAATTAAAAGAGATCAGCAAATTCAGAACAGCAGAATCAATGGTAGTATGAATTGAAAATTGAGAAGAAGAGTAGTGTGTAGTGACTATTGAGTACGTAATGAAAACAGAAAATTCCCCTCTAATTACCAATACTATATAATCGTATCAACTATCCGCCCCTCAAAACAACCTTGTCCTCAAGGTTGATTAGAAAAGAAAAGATCACTCCAAAACTCTCATAACAGCACAATGAGTTACAGGCTATGATGATTCATCAAACTCGTCCAATCCTCTTCTTTCTTCCTCTTCAATTCAGCTTCATAATTTCTCAGACTCTCATTCATCTTCTCCTACAATCACAAACAACAAATTAACAATATCTGAAGAGGAAAAGAAAAGGCTTCAAATTATGCTACTGAACCTAAAATAACAATGAGTATAGCTTCCAAAACCCATCATGGGTTAGTGAGAGAATGACCAGAGTGGTAACCTTATAATTAGCGGTAAGCTTATAATTATTTTCAAGATGGTCTATAAAATTGAACCCGATGATGCCTCCAATGATTGTACCAGAAATGAATCCAACTTTGCCCCATTTCTAAGAAGCAGCAGCCCTCATTGTTTTCTTCCGGTTGATTTTCCTCGTCGGAATTTCTGGGAAAATTGACTGGGCAGTAGCAGCAAAGGTTCTTAAAACAGGACTAAATAGTGATGTGGTCTAGAGAGTTAGAGGTTTGCTGGCCCAAACGATTGAACTGTGATTCAATGGATTTATCGCACCAACAAGAACAATATCATTCCACTCAAAGGTTGTAGTAGCGGCAGCAAGCTAGCAATAATAAGTCAAAGAAAAGAATGCAGGAGAAGAAGGCAAAAAACAGAAGTAGCAGAAGCAGAAATGCAGAACTCACACGATCGCACCTACAGAGATCCGAAAGTGAGAGTACTGATTAGGGATTTCAGGTTTGGGGATTTTTCTATTATATGTGTGCATTATATGCTCACCGGTTCGGTTCGGTTCGGTTCAAACTTTCAGTTGAAAAATTGAAAACCGAACCGAATTGATAAAAACTGCAAAAAAATAATTTTTTTAGTTTTTCGGTTTTTGGTTTTTTGACTCGGTTGATCGGTTTAATTTCGATTGGTTCGATTTTGCTTATCCCTAGTTTTTTCCCACCAACCGACGTCGTTTGAAGCTCTATTAACTGAGAACTGTTAGATTTGGTTCTTGTAATCTGGTTAAACAACAGTTTTCCACAGATGGCAGTTCTACTCCTCGGACGATCATCAACATTTTTTTTTAATAAATATTAACAAAATTTATGTTTTTATTCTCAATTCTAAAAAATAAATCTTAAATTTTAAATTGTAAATTCAAAATTTTAAATATTAATTCTAAGCCACCCAAAAAATATTAAAATAATATTTTTATAATAAAAAAACAAATTTGTTTTAGCCAATTAAAAGTTAGTTTTTTTTACTTGTTTAAGGGATTAAACCACTAAATCTATATACTCTTAATTTGTTTTAGCTAATTAAAAGTTAGTTTTTAATGCAATCAGATAGTAGAACACTATTAGAAAGCCTGTTTTTTTAAATATTATAAAAATGTTCTTTCAAAATTGCCAATTGCCAGCCGCAACACTGTCATAATCAAAAGGGCATTTATTATTTCAGCCAAAAGTCCTTTGGACGAGTTAGTTCTGAGATTCACTACCCATAACTTGGAAGCATGAATAGATGTTCAACTTAAGCGCAAAGGGAGATGTAAGTGTGGACTCTAGCTGCCATCCTGTTCTCCAAGTCCGGTTCGCTTTATATTAATTTTTATTTATTCTATGATTCTAATAATGCAAATATGGTGTTAGTCCATTTACATAATTGATAATACAGGGGCTCTTTATTCAAACTCCTGTATTGATCGGTTTCTTCGCGGCGGTAAGCTGAACATAAATTTAATATTTTATTTCTCCTTAATTTAATAATGTTTTCTCCCTAACGTTTGATAGGAGTTTTAAAAATGTCCCTAACATTTAATTTAAATCAATTTTATCCGTAACGTTTTCAATTGATTTCAATTATACTCCTAATCGTTCATCTTCTTGTGTACAAAAAACTTCAATTAGAGGTAAAATTGAATCAAATTAAACATCAAAGATAATTTTAAAATTTTTCGCAAACATTAGGAACATACACAATACAATACCTTTTTTTTGGATGTCTTGATATTATCTTGCCGTAGCAAGACGGAGTATATGGAATGTAAGTTTGGCCGTCAAAGGGAAAACTCCAATATAGAGGTGAAGATTGGAGATAACATCCTACGAAAAGTTAGAAATTTTAAGTATCTTGGGTGCATTATACAGAATAATTGAGAAATTGAAGAGGATGTAAATCATAGGATTCAAGCAGGTTGGTCGAAATGGCGGAGTACATCTGATTTTATATGATAAAAAAAGTATCTTTAAAATTTAAAGATAAATGTTACCGCACTGCTATTAGACCGGCTATGCTTTATGATACAGAGTGTTGGGTGGCTAAAGGGAAGCACGAACATAAGCTAAGTGTGACAGAGATGAAGATGTTGCGATGGATGAGTGGTCACACACGTTTGAATAAAATAAGGAATGAAGATATAAGGAAGAAACTTGGAGTGGTACCTATTATCGAAAAGATGGTAGAATCGCGTCTAAAATGGTTTGGACATGTGGGAAGAAGACCGACTGACCACCCAGTCAGGAGGGTGGATAAGATGGAAGGTGGACAAAGGGTGAAAGGGAGAAGAAGACTTAAAAAGACCATCCATGAGGTAGTCAAACGAGATCTACATGCAAACGATCTCTCTATAGATATGATACATGATAGAGCTTAATGACGTCGTTTGATCCATGTAGCCGACCCCACCTAGTGGGACAAGGCTTTGTTGTTGTCGTCGTCGTCTTGATATTATCCTGTTTAATGACTATCATGCCAAAAAAAATGCCATCGGCCATGGTAGTACCTACTAGTGTAGTGATCTCACAACTTGTCTTGTACATTTTTCCTGTTAGAGTTTGCGACGTCACTAACAGAGATGGCGGGAATTAAACAGAAAGAGACCCAGGACCAATGCGGTACAATTTTTTTTAATCTCAGCAATCCAAAATGGTGCAAATGAAAGTCAAGGTTAAAGGATCATTAAACCACAAATCTCAAGAACCATAATGCGATTTAACTCATTTTTTCCGTTCACCTTCAGAGTAGATAATGATCGCCGCTCAGCTCGAAAGGGTACTGAAAGATCACACTCACTCATTTTAGAATAAAGCTCTGCTTGAATAGTGTAGTACTCTAGTGGATGTTGTTTCAAGGAATCAAAAGGTTTTTATAACTGATCTTTCGTGGTGTCTGTAAAACCCTACAAGGCTACACAACTACCTTTTATGGGAGGATAGAACTTTTAAATTCTTTATTTTCCCCATCGTTTATGCACTTTGAATCTTTGAACAAGCTGAGAAACTTCTCCGCGTGGAAGATTCAAATTAAATTTCCATGATGAGTAAACCATAGGGGAAAGGAAAAATAGAAACGGCATACTATGCTGCAAGTTGTAGGCAGGAGGCAGCACAATGAGTTACAGGCTATGATGATTCATCAAACTCATTCATTCTCTCCTCCTTGTTCCTCTTCAATTCAGCTTCATAATTTCTCAGTCTTTCATTCATCTTCTCCTGCAGTCACAAACTACAAATTAACAATATCTGAAGAGGAAAAAAAGGAAAAGAAAGGGCTTCAAATTATGCTACTGAACCTAAATTAACAATGAGTGCAGCCTCCAAAACCCATCATGAGTTAATGAGGGAATGACCAGAGTGGTAACCTTATAATTATTTTCAAGATGGTGCATATAATAGAATCCGATGATGCCTCCGATGATTGTACCAGAAATTATTCGAACGTAGCCCCATCTCTGAGAAGCAGCAGCCCTCATTGTTTTCTTCCGGTTGATTTTCCTCGTCGGAATTTCTGGGAAAATTGACTGGGCAGTAGCAGCAAAGGTTCTTAAAACCGGACTATACAGTGATGTGGTCTAGAGAGTCAGAGGTTTGCTGGCCCAAACGATTGAACTGTGATTCAATGGATTTAACAGGATTGGAAGCTAATATTATCGCACCAACAAGAACAATATCATTCCACTCAAGGTTGTAGTAGCGGCAGCAAGCTAGCAACAATAAGTCAATAACACTAATATTCAAGCCAACATTACTTTGAACATCAATAAAATTAAAAATCCAAGGTAATCCATTACTCTATTAAGGCGGAAGGACATTAAGTTTTACATGTGAAATCATTCACCTCAGTTTTTGACAAGTGGATGCTGTCTTTAGCTGCCAAGTGCCTGATCCTATGTTTGACAAGTGGCAAAGCCAAACGTCAACAGCTGTTTACATGCAGAAAATAACAAAGCAAAATAGGCGGACAAAAAATTTAAATTTCAAATTTTTTAAAGCTTCCCAAATTCTAACTGACCGCTTAAATGGAACATTCACATAACTTTCCTCTATAAAAGATTAAAAGGTGCAGAGAGAGACATCAAATTAAAAGACATGCAACATTTCAAATTTTATAGCTTTTCTTCCTCCAAGGTGTTTGAGCAGCTTGAGCAATCTTTCCAACAAAATGATGATAGGAGCTCAACTACAACCAGAAGCTAGGAGCTCGAACTAAATAAGCAAGATGCACCAAAGGAAGAGAGCTGGTCATATCTTCATCGAAGGTTAATAAAGTTCTTATTTTGTTTTGGTCCTTCTCTTCCCTTCATTCTACTCTTTTAACTTTATTCAGTATTTTGCATATGATTTTATGTTCTGTCAAAAAAAAATCTTATTTTATGTTATACAAAAATATCAACTAAAGTTAGCTTAAAATGCATCTCCAATTCAGCCTGCAAATACAAAGGTGTACACTCAGATTATGTTAACTTTGGTTAACCAATGAAGTGTCTGGCTTTATAAAATATGAAAGAGTTTTATAGCTAAAAAAGAGCATCAAATTACATAGAATAGTTTGGTTTGCTATTAGTTTGAATCAGTTTCAT
>JASCZI010000057.1:134020-145782 GCA_036250425.1 Stylosanthes scabra
AAAATGAAAATATTATATTTTATGATATTTATTAAATAAAAAATTCGACATATAATGAAGTAAAATTACTCAATCACATTGAAGTTGAAAATATGTATAACTTTTTGTTATTAGAAATTTCATATGTAGATAAGATTATTTAATCTAAACTCATAGTGGACCTTCAGTTTTACAAAATTAGTGAAATTTGAAAATTTAAAAATTAAGAATTGAAATTTAAATAAAATATCTAAACTCTCCTTAATTGTTTTATTGTTATTTTTTTTGTTCCAAAAGGATCAATAAGTAGTATTTCTAACAATATTTCAAAACATATTAAGATGTATCAGAATAGTACTATAGTTATGTTAAATTTATTTATTTGGTATCAGAATATATATTTGATATCAGAATAGTATTATAGTTATATTAAATTTATTTCGTATCAGAATAGTACTATAGTTATATTTGGTATCAGAATAGTACTATAATATATATTTGGTATCAGAATAGTACTATAGTTATATTAAATTTATTTCGTGAATATTAGGTACTGCAGAATCGTCATCAAACAGTTACACTGCGCGTAGCGCGGGTAAGTAACTAGTAAGACAATAAAATTTACGAGAAAATGGTCAGAACCGCAGAATTAAAATTCGCACGGGTGCAGAAAAATAAAAATGAAACAGCAAAAGAAGAAAGAAAATAATGCAGGAGAAGAAGGCAAAAAACAGAAGTAGCAGAAGTAGAAATGCAAAACTCACGCGGTCGCGCCTATAGAGATCTAAGAAGAAAGCAGACTGCGGAGGCGAGAACCAGAGAAGCACAACAGAACAGGGAAGAAGAGACGGAGAACGGAGAATTGGATGCTAGGGTTTCTCACTTTGTTCAGTGTTTTGCAAATTACTCTTTTACGTTTTTTCCCCACCAACCGACGTCGTTTGAAGCTGTATTAACTGAGAACCGTTAGATTTGGTTCTGGTAATATGGTTAAACAACGGTTTTCCACATACGGCAGTTCTACTCCTCGGACGATCATCAACGGTTTTTTTTTCTTTAATAAATATCAAGGTTCTAAAACCGGATCGGTCATGAACCGCTTGAGCTATTGATTCGCAGGTTCAATCGGTCTAACCAGAATTCAACCGAAAAAACCATTTAATAATAAAATTAATATGTAAAATAAAATAAAAACACTCAACAATATAATTTCATAATCACATACTTTCCGGGTAATGTAATATTTACAGAAAAAACAATGAAAAATTGAAGTCTAAGTGAAAAATGCTACATACGGTCACATGGCAATGAATCGGTCCAGAAATACTTAGCATCAAGAGCATCTAGATAGTAATTCTCTACAAATAAGAAAATTTGACCAATCCTCAAGGAAATTAGGAAACTATTCATATAAAGATAAATTGTTGAGATTAACAGATATCTTATTAACATACAAATCCATATTCAAAGAAATATTTGCTTTTCAAAACTCAACACAGTCCAACATTACACCATCAATTCTTTATGAATAATTTAAGCTTGATTTGAGATTGATCAGTATGTAAGGTGCATAAAAATTTTAATAAATAGAAGAGATGAATTTGTCAAATTAAATGATATTAAGAGATGTAAGACAACTGGTTGAAAAGTAAATGGAGCACATAAAGTAGCAATTCAAGTTAACTGTACAATCAATAAATCAGACCCCTGAATGTGGAATACCTGAGCTGGATCAAGTGTCAGCATCCTCTCCCAACAATTCCCGAGCATGACAATCGAAACTAGAATTCAAGATACCAATGTAAGTGTCATTCAAAAGAAATACAAAACAATAGGAAATAGAACGTAACAAAACCTTTATGACATGAAACGAAATTGTATTTATCAAGTCAACAAACAAAACTTGCAACCATTATTCACCATATCATCACTAAGCAGCGACGAACGAGCAGCAATTGACGGCTCTTTTTGGTGGAGACGAGCTGGCGACGACACAGAATGAGAACGTCCAGGGACGAACAAGCAGGGACAGCGGCTGCGACTAACGGCGCAACGACGCCTCTTTTCGGTGGAGACGTGCTGGCGACCAAACATGACAAGAAGGTGGCAGCTGGTGGCTTGAGAGGAAGCGTTGGAGGCAAGGGTGGAGGGACGGTGGTGGGCGGCAGTGTGACGGCTAGGGTTTCTCTGCTTTGGGGGAGAAGAAGAAGACTCAAAAGAGAGTGAATATCTGTCCTGACCCCTGACAAATTGCTAGACAGACAACGAGACCACTGATATTTATCATCGTGAATAGATTCACCCTTCTATCTATGTCTTCTATCTAGGGTTAATAGAACTGAATATGTAGCACGTTAAGTGGTGATTTAGTCGTTAAACATCAGCTTGGACGATACACTATGTTACGAACCAACCTAGCCCCATCAGTTTTTATAAAACTCGATCTTAACTTGCTCAATCTGAAGACAATAAATCCTATTTTATAGGGCCCATTTTTTCTGCAGAGAATTTTCTTCAATTTTTCGATTGTTACCTATCACCTTGAGCTATGAATGTTATTTAATGAACAAATCGTCACTTTAACTTGCCACGTAGACGAATTCGGAGAAAAATAATTGAAGGAGAAGCTAATGTGTCTAACAACGATAATTATCAAGGACCGGGTTGTACCCTTTTTTTATCAGGGGTCTCGTTGTCTTTCGACGTAATTGTCAGGGGTCTTTTTGAGATTTTACTCCTAAAAAAATGAACAAGTAAAGAACTGAAGCCTGCGTGTTTCAAATTTTCTTTTTTGGGTTAAAGCCCAAAACCACAGTGCATGGCCATTATTAAAAACCAGGTGGGTTCCGGTTCGGTCGGACCTCCCGATTTTTTATCGGATCGAAATTGGTATCGATTCATAGTCCAACCGATTCGACCGGTCAGTCCAGTCCGATTTTCATAATCTTGATAAATATTAACAAAATTTTTGGTTTTTATTCTCAATTCTAAAAAATAAATCTTAAATTTTAAATTGTAAATTCAAAATTTTAAATATGAATTCTAGATCACCCAAAAAAATTAAAATAATAATTTTATAATAAAAAACAAATTTGTTTTGGCCAATTAAAAGTTAGTTTTTTTACTTGTTTAAGGGATTAAACCCATTAATTTTTTTTAGCTAATTAAAAGTTAAGTTTTTTTTTTACTTGATTAGGGGATTAAACCCCTAAATTTATATACTCTCTTGGGGTTTGAAACCTAAATAATTTTGTTGTAGTAGGACTTAATTACTTAAATCCATCCTTGCAAAATAAATATATAGTAAAATTTGCTTAATCATCTTCGCCGCCTAAAATTACAAAAATTACAAAACCAATTGTTTATTCTGTCATGATAAAGCAGTTTTATTTTGAAACAGTCTAGTGATAAAGCATTTGAAAATATGTATAGAATCTTATATTGAAATCTCATTGTCATTTAGCTAAAAGTTTCCATCTGTAATCTGTATTTACAAGGTATATATGCTGGAAATTAGTAACACCTTTCTACCAACCTATAGTGATACCGACATACAAGAGCAATATGCATTTTATCCGGGAAAAAAAGTGTACATATATACACACATTTTCGGAGGCTTTTGCTGCAATCAGATAGTAGAACACTATTTTACAATGTAGACTCCAAAGTTTTTGCAGGGTGTATTAAGAAACTCTAACATACAAAAGGAGGAGGAGATCATACATGTATAGAGCAACTCTGTATCACATGTGCATAGCCGCATCAGGTACTTCAGGAAGAAATGAGTGAGTAGATTTTTGCATATTCCAGCCACTAGCCACTAGCTGAAAGTTCTTGTTTCCTCCTTAACCTCAAAGGTTTTTTATTTCCTTGATGATTTTGATTTGGCTCAGAAAGTTGCAAACGTGACATAACGTATGACAAAAGTTCTTCATGGTGGCAGAAGGTGAAGTCTAAATGAGCATATTCAAACTCAATATATGACACATTCACCCCAGCATCCTTCATCAATTTATAGTGTCTCTTTACCATTGAAGGTCGTATAATATGGTCTTTCTGCCCAGCAACCAGATCAACAGGAATGTCGATGACACCGTAGTGTTCACCCATGTCCAACGGCTCAGGGGAACCATACACCTCCATATTAGCAGCTGCACTCCCATAATCAAACATCCTAAATCTTTTTGTACGCTTTATCTGTGCAAGATGTATCCCAACATTGAAAGATATCCCTGGCATGTCATTCATGTTATAGTGTGGAAGTCCTAGAACTCCAACCCAATTTGAGCTGTCCCCGCCAACTACATAACCCATTAAAGTTTGAACCAGTCCTCCAACGGCAGGTAGGTTTTGCAGGTCCCGAGCTAGCTTGTTGAAGAGCATGCGAAAAAATCTGGTCGGAATATAGAAGGCTGGGAAAATACGAGACAAACTGGGAACCATCAAAACTACATTCTCAACCACACTGAATATCAGGTTAGAGTCATGATGAAACCCGGCAGGTGATAACAAAACCAATCTTGAAAGTCTATGGGGTTTCTCTTCTAACCTACATGTAACAACATACATCAAAATGGCAGCTCCTCCCAAACTATGGCTAACTGCACAAAGCTTGTAAGGTTGCCCATCGTTAGCTTCCTCCTCAATATCAGGTTTACTAAGCTTCAATTCCGCAGTTTTTACTTCATGGATTTTTTCAACCATAGCAGGAATATCTTGAGTTCCATGCTCGTTGATGGAATACTGCCAGTATCTGTGCATTATATCAATTTGAGTGGAATATTGTACATCGAGTCAGGGCATACTCAACATATAATAAAGCTAGTTGTATCAGGCATAAATAAATAATAAGTTAAGGATTTGCTTGAGAACTTACTGACGTGAGGAGATGTTCTTGTCGCGATGTTCCCTTGAAACCAAACCGCGGAAGTTTCCCAGGAATACATCATACCCTAAAATGTGATTCATTTGAAGAGAAGTAGATCCTTAATAATTCCAAAACCTGATATGTTCTATAAGAGCCCAAATTAACATGATAAATAGCAAACCTTTATCATAAGCTGCAAAAGCTGGAGAGCCAACGACACCATTAGATACCCAGCTGAAACAAAAAGTTTAACTTATTAGAATACCATATTTTCGGGGTCACATGATAAGTTGTTGAAAAGATATTGGTAACTATGGTCCTAAAATCATGGCCTGAACAGGACTATTCCTCTATCCAAGCATGGGCACAATAATCTTATAAATAACAGAAAAATGTTGGTCCTGACATCATGGCTGCTTGGCCAGAACAGGACTATTCTGTCACTAAGCAACTGAATTAAGAAAGCTTTTTTTCAGGAAAAAAAAGTGAGATATAAACGAAGGTGTAAGTATAACATAAAACGGGGAAGCTTGTCAATCCTACCACAATTTAACACAGTCAAAACACACAGCAAGGCCACATTGATTAAGGCTTTGATTATGTCAATGCTTGTATTGATCAGTCAAAACACCTCAATACCTAGGAGACAATTCATAGCATTCACCTGACTCAACAAGTGCTGAGCTTTCTAAACTTATTTATACTACAGTAGATTCCCATTCAATTTATTCTATCCAACTAACTAAGGAGTGTAAGCCACTTACTGTCTTTAATGACCCTCAAGATGTAACAAAAAACCAACTTCAAAAAAATAACTAAGTTGAATATTAAAAACTCAAGCAACATCAAATGCAAAGCTTTCAACCAAGAATATACCATACAAATTTGTATATTTCACAAAGAGTAAATGTTCTAATCACTCTCTCAAATTATAGACATAAGTCTAATTTCAAGTCCAAAAAAAAAAAGACATAAGTCTAATTTGGTTCCCCAAACTAACTAACATGCATGTCCTTAGTCCACTTTTTGTCTTCGTGCCATTTGATTCAATGGAAACTTGGGAAACCAATTTGACTCGTGTGAAATTTGAGGGACTCATTTCACAAATAAGTAAATTTAATCACAGAACTAAATTAGAACAAAGCATGATAGAGACAGCAATATCACTCACCCCATCGATGAATCCAAAATCCCATGCTGAAGATAAACAGCTTTCGTTGCATCTCGCCTGTTAAGTCAGATTCTAGGCATTAAATACTACACAATGAAACAAGTTATAATAACAACACAACTTCCATATTTTCCAATTTTGTAATCAATGTCATTATTACTTATTATCTAGATTTTGGAACAATAACATTGAATTACAGCCTCCTCACTCCTCAGACCCTTCACCTCAATGCTTTATTGATACCATAAATGGCTTGCTACATACTTGTGTCAGAAATGAGCCACAAAGATGTTTGAAAAGAAAGATGGCCACTGGAAAAGAGCACAACCCAAACACTATAATTTCATTATAAACATCAGATCTAATTGATTCCTGACAGAATTAGAAATGTTTAGAGATCAACATTATGTCAATTGATATCATGTCCCATGTCTCAATTTCCGTATTACTTCACCACGAAGTTTAACTATGGAAAACAAGGTAAGTAAAACATAAAATAGGGTAGATAATTAACTTTTTTAAGGTCCAGTTACCTAGGTATTCTTTCTAAAAGAAGAACATATCCATCTGCAGTGACAACATGAATAGCTTCATAAGGATACCTGTCACACAGAAGGATTATGAATGGGATGAAAAGGATTTCATATTTAAGAACAAAGATAAGGGTAGAAATGCAAATAAAATAGCCTTTACCCAAACTCTGTTATGACATCCTGGCATGTCCTGCCATCAGTGTTTAGTGGCTGACGAGAACTGGCATTTCCCTCTGTAGGTGTTGGGTCATTCTCTCCAAGGGTAGTTGTAGAGGCGGAGGTATCTTCACCACTATCATGATCATGTTTATAAGATGAAAATAACTTGGTTAATTTCTCATAAGTTTCTGATGGAGAAAGAAGGAGATGTACTGCCTTGTGAACAAAGTCAAACACAGCTTCTATGGATATCTCAATGCCTAGATGAAGATCCTGATTGACAAATAACAATCAGAAACACAACTTGCATGCACATCAATTCATATGTTAAAATGCAAATAAATAATCAACAAACACAACACAAATGGATATGGATAGAAACTCTTGCACACCTCTATGAGTCCACGTCTCTTATCAGTAGCGCGGTGGATAATTTGGTCCTTATGGCTTTGCACTCTTTTATGTGACGGTACTTGTGAAGGGTCCTGATTTGTGGAGGTAGACGGTGCTTTTGACACCCCAGAATAAGCTAACTTGAATAGATGAAATGGAGGCCCCAGCAAAAACTTTATAGACACCACAATCCAAAGCCAGATAACCTGCATCCAATGCATCGGATGCCTACCATGATTGGTAGCACTATCGCTAGATGCTCTGGAACTTTGAGATATGGGAGATTCAGGAGTCTCATATCCATCACTATCTTCTTCTCCAGATGAATATTCCACGCTTGAAACATCAGAATCTACAGAAAGTTCATGAATGAACTGGTTGAATGACGACACACCACTAAGATAAACAAAACAAAGAACATGGTAAGAAAACCAATGTCAAGAACATCATATAACATCAAAGATGCGAGACTAATGTGTTTATTATGTTACAATTGAGAAGAAACTCATCCATCCCAAATGCCATAGATTGGAAAGTAACCAACAATTTTGGTTTGAACAAGTGCATATAGATATACAAAAGCTGAAGAAGACTGTATACATATGTCTTTTAATAAGGAGATTATGGAAAATCACATTGAAGTTCAACTACTATATAATCTTACAATGAAAAATATAAACCTACTTTTCCATCCAACGTGGAAATCTTGGTCCACGGAAGGTTGGTCTTAGCTCCCAACCCTGAACACCTTCAAGCATTTTAGCTTTTCCCGGTAGTAATGCCAACAATAAAGCTGATATTTCATTGATTACCCTCACAACATTGTTGACCCACTCATAGGTAAATGTCTTCACTGACCTGCAGCAAAAGATTCAAACCCAATTCTTCATACTCCGCCGTGTATACACACTATTCACAAGTCCAGGGGAAAAAAAAAGGAAGGGTGAAAAAAAAGCACAATTACTGTATACAATTAATAATTAATAATTATAATAATAACTCCATTGTTCCAACTCAAGAAGATCATCATAAGGCCAAGGGCAGGGGGTGCAAAACAAACCTTTCAAAGCCACAAGCTTATTAGGTGTTTATTTTTCAGCAATGGTGACATGCTAGAACCCTACCCCTAAAATAACTCACATAATTCAATTGAGCTGCATTTTCTTTCAGATTTTATGTACATTTCAACATTTTCAGCAAACAAAGAGCCTAGCAGTAACAACAACAACAACAAAAAGACAATTGCTTACTCTTTAGTAACAGCAAGGGCATTGTCAACAACACGCTGCATCCTCAATCAAATTTCTATTATTCTTCGGGCGAAGCACTTGTTGAGGTTGGGGAACGTATTTCCAAAAGCAAAACTCAAATAGGCGCCACAAAACTTGGAATTTGATCAATCTTCCTTCCTTTTCTTTATTTTATTTTTCTTTTTCGATTTTTTAAGCTGGTTTGCCCCGACGGGCAATGCAAAGAAGGGTAGCGACAAGGGAGGAGGAGGACGATTCGATACGATTCGATTCGATTCATTCTTGGCTTACGGGGGAAAATTCTCTTACTTTCGAGGGAGGCTAAAGTTGGTGGTGAGCATTGCCTCTGATTCCACGTGGACGTACCTTATTGGATGCTTTCGGAGCCATGGTGACGCCTGTTATATTTTGCGCGGGTGCATGTCTAGGAACATCTGTCAACTTGGAGCCGTGTCTTTTTTCTGAGATGGACGGTTAAGATTAGAGAACAGTGGTTAAGGGGTTGTAGTCTTGTAGATGGAATTACCAATTAACCACAACACATGACGTACAAGTCTGCATGTCCAACTCTTTTTCTTTTCTCTTATTTTTGTTGATCAATACTTCGACAGTTTGACATTCTAATCCAAGTGATATGCATTAAGTAATAAGTAATAACTAATAAATAAACTATATGTGCACGCAAAAAATGTTTAAAACACACATTTTATTATAACGTGTGTTGTGTATCAAAGAATTCTATAAATAGTATATTCTCACCTTAAAAACACCAAATTCATTATTCAAAAATCATCTAAATATATAAATTACATTTAATGATTATATAAAACTTATTACATCAAAATTAATTAATTAACTCATAAAAAAATATCAGTCTGAATATGTCTTTAATCTGAGGCTTTAAAACATGTATTTAGATTTTATGTAATGACAATGTAAAAAAAATTGAATATCTATCTAATTGAATATTGGTATATTATTCAAATAGTTAATCTTCCAACTCATTATTTAAAATATCATCTAACTAAATATCTCTACCAAAGAAAAAAAATATCATTTAAAAAATATATGCTAATTTTACCGCCACATTTTAGTAACAAATCCCTGTGGAATTAAATTTGGGGTTTGAAGTGCCCAGAAAAAGTGAAAGTCTTTATTTGGAAGACAATGCACAATGGCTTACCTGTTAGACAGCGACTTCATTCGCGAATAATGGCAATTCCTGAGCAGTGCCCAAGATGTAACCTATTCCCAGAGTCTATTGCTCATTGCTTGGTCACTTGCACTCTTGCTCAACAGGTCTGGCAGCTTGCAGAAGTCACTATTCCTCCAATTGGAGATTCTCCATCACTTGAGGATTAGCACCAGTGGTGGTTGGCTTTAATTGAGAAACTCAGACAGTTGGGGCATGGAAGAAGGATGATTGGTTTCACTGCTATTCTTCTTTGGAAGATATGGAATGGAAGGAACAAGAAGACATTTGAAGACATTGATCTTTCCCCTCAAGAAATTTTGAGTTCTGCCACCTCCCTCAACAATGAATTTACAATTAGAGTGTCTTGATGTAATCTCTGTTCTGTTTTTCTTTCTTCATTCTCTCTCTATGTTGTGTTTTTCATCGTATTGGGTTTACCTACTTTTCTCTAGCTGTTGTCCTAGTATGGACCGGTCAATTTATTTTTGAGGATTGTTCTCCTTTTTTCTCATTAATAATACTAGCTACCTTTGTTTAAAAAAAAAAAACTTTATAGACACTATCCGAACCTGCTAATTTCAATTATTGTGCATTGATAATTTTTTTATAAAATTACAATTACATTA
Organism: Stylosanthes scabra; assembly: GCA_036250425.1. Classification (NCBI taxonomy): domain Eukaryota; kingdom Viridiplantae; phylum Streptophyta; class Magnoliopsida; order Fabales; family Fabaceae; genus Stylosanthes; species Stylosanthes scabra. The sequence goes on from JASCZI010000057.1 coordinate 144,194, forward strand.
GTTAATTAGATATATATTATTGAGAGAGGATTAGGGCTAGACATAGAAATAATACAAAAGTATGATTTTTTTTTAAAAAAGAATATAGAGTACACACTTGATCATAAAAAATTCTAAATTGAATATGTAACCTCCAATAAATTTTTATTCAGCGTAAGTCTTCTAGAATTATTCTCCGTACAAATTGATCTATTTGTAATTTTGGACGGAACTAATTTATTTTATAGTAATATTTTTTAAAATGTAATTATTTTATAATAAAATTTGTTATAAACTTATTTATTCAATACATAGATTAAAGATTTAATTGAAAACAATAATAAATTGACCAATAATTCTTGAGGATTTTCAATGAATAAAAAATTGTTAGATACCTGAATTCCAAACTCAAATTCTCTGGGAAACAAGGGGAGGGAGGATATATAGTCTATATGCATTGATATAATATAGATACACTAACAGTAGTTATTAATTTCATGGATAGATTGACATAAATGCATAATCAGTATTTTATATAACATAGACCAATCAAATATATAATTCATATCTATTTGGGTGCTTGATTTTCATTTATTTTGTATTATTTCATCGACTTAGATGAGTTTTATAACTTAGTTACAAAGAGAGAATGATCCCTTATGAATGCATATTATACATTACATTGAATAATTCTTACCATTGACTTGAGCTTTTGATTTTTACCTAGGTTATAACCAAATTCAACTAATTTCAAACTAAGACAATTGTAGAAACCAGTATACACAAGGTGAGCAAAATTCCATTCACTGCAGAGCTGTTCTCTACATATTATGATTGCAACTTGTCCTGTTCTTCATTATCTAGTCAAGGTGATGCTTCTGCAACTATTTTTGTAGATGTATTGTTGGCATCTAAGAAGGAAAACTCAGAAACCAAGGCCAAATGGTCGCTCCCCACTTTCTAAATTGATCAAGAAAAAGACTGTTAAATTGGAAACCCTTTATGTTACTCATTTACATTGTCTTCATGGTTCAAAAATAAACCTTAAGTGAGGAATATGAGGTTTGGGGTCTTGGGGAGGATCTAACATCGACTTCACATGTTTCAATTGATACACAGCTATATAAAATCAACTATCAGAATGTTTAGAAGTTGCAAAGTCAAGCAGCGATACCTTGCATGGGAGACCACCTGTCCTCACAAGATCACCAATTGATACGGTATCAAGAACTCTTGTAGGTAAAATACCGTCTGAATACCTACATCAAGGATAATCAATCTTAATCTTAGGCCACTGTCATCATTAAGGTCACAGACAAAATCTTTAGAAGAACTAAGGAAAGACATTGATTACCATAAATAATCTACAGTACCAAGAAACTTTGAGTGATAGGAAGTAGCCAAGGGTTCACCATTGAATCCCCGTGTACTAGTTGAACCCTGACAAGGAATATCATTTTTTTAAACTCTCTTGACATGAGAGAACTATGAGCAAAGATTCTTTTATATAGACAAAATAGGCTGCAAAAGAATGAGTCGGTACATCAATTGTAGCATAGGAACTATTCAGCTTCAATGGATGCACAGCTGAATGACACCCAGAATCACCC